>JBAMYA010000024.1:7257900-7278246 GCA_037176975.1 Arrhamphus sclerolepis | reverse complement strand
ACAATATAAAAAGCCCTACTACAATATTGAATTTCCCTTCTGGGATAAATAAAGTATTTTTCATTTTCATTTTCATTCACTTACTTTTATACCAGACAAAGTTGCTGCTTTAGTCCCAGTTTGACAACTGTGTATCACTTGCGGTATATCACATCAATCATGATGAAGCTAACTCACAGAGCTACAGTGGCCATCACGGCAGTGGCAAGGCAAAAACAAAAAATTATCTCGGAGATCATTGCACAACTGACTTAATCTCCACCCCCTATAGGATGGCCCAAAGTGCTAAAAATGTCAAAAGTACCTCTGCCAATTTAAGTGATGGATTAAAGCTTCTATGAGAATGTCCTGTAATTTTAAAACCTATGCAGGTATTAATCTTTTGTTACAAATGTTTTGTATGTTGTAAATTCTACTAATTTGTACTATTTTGTAGTAATCATCCCAAGTCTTTTATTGAAATGAAAAGGAGTGTCAATGAAAGTCTTTTGGTAAAGAAACAAAGAAAATCTTTCTTTCTTTGTGGAATTTTCGTGATCTTATGCTGCGATGTTAAACAGAATTCACATGTGTAGGCTGTTGACATATGAAACCTCTTCTGGAGCTGCACCTCAAAGTGAGATTCGACATCAATTTGGTAATGAGTTCTGAATGAATTATGCATGTGTCTCCTCTCAGATATTAAATTTGAGAAAACCAAAACTACTTCAGTGTGTCCAGATATATAACACAAAAAAGGGTAGCCTCCCTCCGCTTTCAGGTGGGGGGATGGGTCCTGAGTGTTGTTTGTGCTTATGTACCGAACAACAGTTCAGAGTACCCACCCTTTTTGGAGTCCTTGGACGGAGTGTTGGAGAGCGCTCCTTCCGGAGACTCACTTATTATGCTGGGGGACTTCAATGCTCACGTGGACAATGATAGTGGGACCTGGAGGGGCGTGATTGGGAGGAATGCCCCCCCTGAGCTAAACTCGTGTGTTTAGCTCAGGGTGTTTTGTTGTTGGTGTTTAATTGTTGTATTTCTGTGCTTGTCATGGATTGTCCATAACGAACACCACGTTCAAGCATAAGAATGTCCAAATGTGCATCTGGCACAGGACACTCTAGGCCGCAGTTCAATGATTGACTTTGTAGTTGTATCGTCAGACATATGGCCACATGTCTTGGACACTCGGGTGAAGAGAGGGGCGGAGCTGTCAACTGATCACTACCTCAGTTGGCTCAGATGGTAGGGGAGGATGCCATTCAGACCTGGGAGGCCCAAACGTTCTGTTAGGGTCTGCTGGGAATGTCTGGCAGTCCCCTGTCAAAACGAGCTTTAACTCCGGCAGAGCTTCGGCCATAGACTGTTGGAGGCGATGGACATTGAGCTTGAATGGGCTCTGTTCCATTCCTCTATTGGCAGCCAACCAGAACTGTGGCTGTAAGGTTTTGTGCCTGTCGTGGTGGAAATTCCCAAACTCGCTGGTGGATGCCATCAAGCTGGAGGAGTACTATCTGGTCTATATGGCCTGTGGTACTCCGGAGGCAGCGAACAGTTATCGATGGGCCAAGCGGAGCAGAAACTCAGGCATGGGATGAGTTTTGAGAGGCCGTGGAGAATGACTTCTGAACGGCTTCAAAGAGATTCTGGTCCACCATCCAGTGTCTCAGAAAGGGAAGAAATACTTTGAAGACCTTCTCAATCGCATCACTTCCAATGAGGAAGCAGAGTCTAAGGACTCGGATGGGCTCTCCTATCTCTGGAGCTGAAGTCGCCAAGGTAGTTAAGAAGCCGCATGGTGGCAAGTCCCCGGGTGTGCATGAGGTCTGCCCAGAGTACCTCAAAGCTCTGGATGATGTGGGGCTGTCTTTGGTTGACATGCCTCTGCAGCATCACATGGACATCGGGGATAGTACCCCTGGCCTGGCAGACTGGGGTGGTGGTCCCCTTGTACAGGCTGTCCGGTCTCTGTATTCCTGGTGCCGGCAGTAAGTCGGATTTGTTTCCGGTGAGAGTTGGACTCCAAGGCTGTCCTTTGTCACCGATTCTGTTCATAACTTTAATGGACAGAATTTCTAGGCGCAGCCAAGGTGTTTAGGGGATCCGGCTTGGTGACTTCAGGATCAGGTCTCTGCTTTTTGTAGATAATGTGGTTCTGTTGGCTTCATCATATTCAGTGAGGGAGTTCAAGTATCTTTGGGTGTGGTTCATGAGTAAGGAAAAGGATGGAATGGGAGGTGGACAGACAGATTGGTGCGATGTCTGCAGTGATGGGGACACTGCACTGATCTGTCATGATGAAGAAGGGGTCAGAAGGGATGCCTCCTGGACGCCTCCCTGTTCTGGGCAAGTCCCACCAGGAGGACCCCGGGGAAGACCCAGAACACACTGGATAGACTACGTAACTTGGTTGGCCTGGGAACACTTTGGGATCCCCCCCCCCGGTTGAGCTGGAAGAAGGGATAGGGAGGTCTGAGCTTCCCTGCTTAGGCTGCTGCCCCCCCTGACCCTACTCTGGATAAGTGGATGACAATGATGATGATGATGAAGTTTATGTTCATTTAGTGGAAAGTATAGTATCTCATAATTGAGTACTAATCAGCACTATGAACAGCCAAAATGCTCATCAAGGTGTTGCAAGTCAATTTCATTATGATGTCATGATTGTCACATAAATCTGGGGGTTAACATTGCTGGATAGATGTATAGATCATCACCTTTGGATCTTGAGCACTCAGAAGACAATGAGAGCTACAATTGAGAGAGTTAACTATGGGATGCAAACATGACTTTCAAGGAAAATATTAAAAACTTGGAAGTCATAAAACTGAAAGAAAGTCATTTAAATGATGATTAGTTCTGCAGCTTAAGTTGGTGTTGATGTATTATATTTCTGTCTGCATGTGACAGTGCTGTATGTAACCAGTGCAACTAACAACGAACAGCCTGAGGAACTATTAAAACCTAATTGTGAATGTAATGCTTCATTTATTTCAGGTGTTCTTCAGTCCATGATGTGTTTTAATTAATGACAGTGTAGTAATTTTAATACTTGTGACTCAGCCACTGAAGAGTATCTGTGCAGCCAAAGGCACAAATATACTGCTTCAATGTATGGACAAGCCCTGTTATTATTCTCAGGTTGTAGGACAGTTAATGACCTCAACCTTCAGAAAGAGTTATGTTGTAATGCAGAATCATTTAACTCTTAACAGGCTTGATTCACCTGCTGGGATCATTTTCAAATTAGTTGGCAGCGGCACATGGGGATGTAGATCACGTTGGTAGTCAGCAGTCTGATTGTTCTCTCTCTCTCTCTCTCTCTCTCTCTCTCTCTTTCTCTTTCTCTTTCTACCCCCCTACTCCTCTCTGCCCTTCCTCTTTTGTGCAAGCACACCATATACTGATACTGAATTAAAACTCAGTGCTTGGTTGCTGCAGTTTGCTATTAATCTTTTCTTTTGTTTGATCCTTTCTGGGAGTGTTCGATTGAATACGCTGCTGGAGCTGTGCTACCGAGCTTTGTGGACAGTGATGAGTTGCACTGCACAGTTTCTCATTTGCTTGTGGAGAGCTGAGCGCAACATTACAGGGTAACCTGCTGTCTCCTCGGTTTGTCTTCTTGTGATGCATCTCAGGGGAGGTATGGAGCCAGTTAGCAATTACCGGTCAGGATTACAGTCCCATCCCCTGGGATGTATCCTCACTCTTTATAAGGTTTGCCCTCTCCTCTACTTCCAATATTCTTCTGCCTTACCTTTTTATTATGCATTCATTTAAAAGCAACTACTTTTCACTCCTCTCTTCTTTGTTGTCTATACTGAAGAAAATGAAAAACTATACAGTCTTGAAATCCACAGATCTCATTATTTTTGCATGGATTCATCTGGACTAAGTGAAAACAGTGCCATGATGATAATCATTGCTACCAAAGAGAAAAAAGTTTGTATAAATTTGATATTTAGTGAAGTTATCACTGGGGTTTTCTCACAGTCCAAAGACATGATTGTATGGAGTTTGAACAGTCTCAATGGTCACAAATGCTCAGGATGATTCATAAATGCACAGGACAAGATTCACACGTGTGTTTCTGATGCACACATAAATGTAACTTGATTTACAAATGACTTCTGGTCTGTGGAGCCGTAAGACAGTACATTGGCCTGATAATTATAACATCTAATAAACATTGGCACAAAGAGGTGGATCTTTTCAGTTATTTTCCCAGATCATCAAACCTGTGGGCTCTAGTTGGAGTTGGGATGGCCCACTGCCATTTGCGTGCCCCAGACAGCACACATACATTTTGCTGACGTCAGCCAGATTAAAAGTTTCATCAGCCAAACAGCACATGGAGAGTGTTTACTCATTGGCAAGATATCGCCCAGATGTCGGTCTAAAATACAAGAATGCCGATGTTTCAATCTTAGTCTGCTAGCGCAACATGGGTGCTTTTTCTTTAGCGCAAGTTTATAAACATCGATCCATGGAATTCTTGTAGTATTCTCCATGGTATTCTTTAGCGAGACTACTACAAGAATACCATGGACCGATGTTCATAAACTTGCGCTAATATATTATCAAAGAACCCAAGAACCAAGGATGATGACGTGTAAAGGGGGCAGTACACACACTCATGCGGGGCTTTTCAGTTAAGTGCTGTTTCCATTTTTTTTTTCTTCATGCTAGTGGCTTCCTCCAGTTCCTCCAGACAGGATCACCATTTGTGTAGCCTGATCTTTTCCTTGTCAAAATGACAGTAACATAGCCTGAAATTTCTCATGAGGTTCAGCACGTTACCAGTATTCCCCATCATTCTTCCCCATTTTGTCCTTCCTCTCATACCTTCCATCTTCTCTGTGCAGACCCTGGTCCCTGGTCAAATCAAGGGACGGATGTGTAGCTTCTTTGCTTTGGACTTATATAGTGTATACACTCCACAACCATGCATGTTTGAAGACAGAAGATGATGAAAAATTAATGATCTGTATGACTTGTTTTGGTTTGTTTGCTGTTTTTTTTTTTCCACTTGAAGTCCACCATCCAAAGTTAAAGTGTACAATTAAAGCTCTCAAGAAAAATGTGATTTGAAAACCCAAGAACACCATACAAACTTTAGAAATGGAATCTATATTCTAAATAAATAAAAATACAAGACATTTATGTCCCTGTTAATTAGGCCTGAGAGTAAGTTTAAATACCACCCTTAAGCCAAAGGGACGGTCCATTCCTGAAATGTGTCTGCCTGCTCGATTTGCTCATCGTCCTGCCACAGGGTGACGTCTTGTTAGCTGAATGCCTGGCTCCACTGATCTGACAGCCCGTCCCCAGAGATGAGCAGAGATGGGCCCTGACAGTGAAATTTCAAACATCTGCGTACCCAGTTACATTCTCCCACTGTATTTTCTCATACTTTCCCTCTCTCTTTCCTTCACTCAAAAATATTGTTCTAACAAAGGAGATGGACAACAAGGGAGGACTGTGGGACAGAAAAACTGTGGGACAGACTGCATTTGATGAGCTGCATAATGAATACGTTTATGCGCTGAAATGTTGTGATTTTTATTAGCTCCAGTCTCAGCTTTCCTCTGAAGCAGTTGCATTCATCTGAGAAGCAGGGTGCAGCACTAAGTAAACTGGAAACAAACTTGAATTTGTGTTGATATAGGTATTAGACATTAGGGTGTTGAAGAAGAGGGAATGTTGTGTTCCCTTGAGGCATGACTGGGGTGGTAATGGGCTTGTGGCCTCACCTTGTGGTGTTGACTTTGCTGTGAGATCCCATCAATCTAGTTCTGCTGTTGTGAGGCAAACGGTTGGAAATGAAAGGGGGCAGGCCAAGCAAGCTTTATGCCCTTATGCCTCCCTAGATGTGCAGGTTGTCAACACTTTGCCAAAATCTTTCAGCTATGTTAGGGATGCACTGATTTAACTTTTAAAGGTCCTATTTCTGATATTGGAACTCTGGCTTTTTTTTTTTTTTGTATTGGGTGATACCTGATAGTGATACCACTGATGTGTAGAATACTGAAAGCACCAATCTTGACTTAAACTTTGCCTTCCTAACTTTGTAACAAAGTAGACACATTGTCTCATGCTATGAAATATTCATAGTGCTGGTGGAAAGTATTCAATAAAGACATGCGAAACTAAGATTAAACAAATAAAAATTACTTAAATGGAAAATGAATATCCAATTCACTCCAAGGGGTTCACATACATTTCTTTCAACCCTGGATGCACAACAACTGATATTAAACATATTTCACACAGGACTGAAGTGAATAGATCGGCTTCATGGATTTCCCCTATTATCCCTTTACCAAGTCCAGTGTCCAATATTAATATCAGATCAATGCATCCCTACAATAGATTTCCTTGAAAAGAGAAGTGGTCTCACACGTGTTGTAAGCAGAGACTCCTCTAAGCAAATGCCGTGCACCGTGTGACAGTTTATTTTTAAGTGCTATAACTTAGATCTGCTTAACTCGTTGGTGTAATGAGGGAGAAAATTATGAGTTGTGCAGTGTGTGCAGTGCAGTTGTGGAAATGCCTGAGCGTAGCCATATATTTTAGTTTTTCTCTTTCGTGTGTAGACTGTCATGTATCTGTTTTATTCACAGCACCTCTGAAATCATCCGAGTATTATCCAGATCCTAGTATGTAATTTCACACTCTCAAATGAGGACATGATGCAGAGCTCTAGAGGATGAGTTTACTCTTGCTCAGTGGTGACTTTGCCAGTCATTGACCTTGGTGCATTGGCTTAATTTCATTTGAGAGGTCACTATGGGCCAGTCCATATTGCTCATTTATCTCCTCTATAAAAGTTTCTTATGAGTTGTGGATCGGTATTAGAGACCTCAGACCAAGTGGTCTTATCCCCTGGTTTCAACAAAGGTCCTTGCATGTAGCATTTTGGTCCCAGTCCAACATTAATATCCCCAAAGAATGTTTCTCTTTTGTAACAATGTCCTGCTATTGTGCATAAGCCCATTGTGCAAGAAGTTTTCAGACGATAAACCAAATTGGCAGTTTCTGGCATAAAAGATTTTGGCAAAATTAATTTGTTTTTTTTGTTTGTTTGTTTGTTTAATTTCTTTTTGACCACACACAACCTCTTGTTAACACCAATAAGAAACTTTCAACAATGCTTCTGCAGCAGTCCCATGTATTTAGCCTTTGATGCATAGTATGTCTGCGATGGACTGATGGCCTGTCCAGGGTGTACCCCTCCCTTTCGCCTGGGGTGAATTGGGATCGGCTCCAACAGACCCCCGTGACCCTACATAGGACTGAACAGGTGTACATTATTGATTGATGGATGCATAGTATGCTACTAGACTATGTGACAAGAACTGACAAAAGCAAAATGTATAATATGCCACATCTTATGTTGTACAGCCAGATAAACTGTTCTCAATAGTTTGTAAGCTTAACTTGAGAGCCATTAGTGACCTTCAGTTTGATTATCCCTACAAGACGTTTTTCTGTTCATACTCTGCTTAAAGCGCATTGAAAGGACATTTCTAGTTTTACATCCACATGCTATCTGTGTTTATCCTGTAAAATGTTTTATTTTGTGTATATTTTGGGTAAGTCTTTACGAACAGAGCGTCACACATATAATTTTCATCCAATGAAATATTGAGGACAGGATAATTGTTTCCTTGTGGGAGGAAGTTCTTAACTGCACCAACAAGCCAAGTAGCTTATCTGTTTAAAGCTGTGCTGCCATAGTCAGGCTTTATCAATTAAAGGCTGATTTCATTATCCTCTTCAGCTCTCTCAGAAATGGCTTAACTCACGTCTTTCACCGTCTCCCGTTCTTTGTTAGGTCTACAGTTGCTCAACAATCCCCACAGGCAAATCTTTGTCGCCACTGGCGATTTCAATCTCTCTATCTGTTTTTTTTGTTTGTTGTTGTTTTGTTTTTTGTATTAGAAGTTTTATTATTATTTTCATACTATGACTTTATTTGGGATTTGATTCTTTGTATGCTTCTGGCTTGTAATTGTTGGATACTTCAGCTTGGTTTGCTGAATTAGTCCGTTTTTGCCTCTTCTCTCTGATGGGCTTGACAGTCTTGTCTCTCTGAAAGGTTGCTCAACACAATACAGCACTTTGGAGGTCTATAACACATTGACCTGTGTTTGTGCTGATTCTTACTTGTTGAACATCCGTTAACTTTTGGCAAAAATGGATACCCAGGAATGCAAATATGGTGAGAGATTTTCTTTTCTTTCCTCCTTTTTTACTCAGTATTGTAGCATTAGTTTTGTCTCTGTATATAAGCAGTGACGATATATGAAAACTGGTCAACTTTGGTCTATAGTATGTAAAGTAGCAGCTTTGATTAGTGAGCAGTATGATTGACATGTTACCTTACTACTGTTGTATGTTAGTTTAATGATATGAAGCATGGCATATGAAATGATAGAAATGTCAGTGTGTTTTTTGTAATGTAAATGCCAACATGCAGATGTCTGGAGGGTGTATTGTGAAGAATATTTAACCATGACAACCATCTGAATTTGGCTCAGAACTCATGCAGTAGCAAAGGTCCTGTAGGTATGTGCTACATGTGGAGCTCATGTAGGCTTAAGAGTAAAATGTGCAGCTGTGGCTCAGGAGGTAAAGCATTTGTCTGCTAATCAGAAGGTCAGTGATTTAATATCTGGCCTTAACAGTTCATATTTCGCTGTCCTTGGGAAAGACATTTAATTCCGCATTGGGTGTGTGTGTGTGGGGGGGGGGTGTAGCAGCACTGCTTCGACTAAAATTGTATAGACTAAAAAATGATGTATGGATGGGTGAATGTTGTTTGTGATGTGAAAAAAAAAAAAAAACAAGTATACAAATGCAGTCCATTGATCAAGTCAGGTGATCATTAATGTTTTTTGGATTGGATTCTGATATTTCTTTGTTGAGTCCTATTTTCATGATTTACTGTTTAGCATAATTACTTAATATTCACTATATGCTGGTATATTTACTTTGGAAAATATCTAATAAATGTTGACATTTCTTGTTTCCTATTTTATTATTATATATGTGGCTTTTGCCTTGCAGTCAGACAACTGTGTCTTCTCATAATGCTTTAATGGTCATTAAACACATCTAAGTGGTTAATTTAGGCAATAGGACTGATAAATTCTTCAGTTTTTAAAACAGTGCAGCAAGAATGATCTGTGGGTGTTGACAATCATGTGAATTAGCGAATCATGTAAATATGCTTTTTGAGCTGGCTGATTGGTTGATGATTGGCTGCTTCCCTGGACATATGTCTTGGTCAAATTTGATCCCAGTATATGATGTAAACCTGCACATGCCAGACCATCACCGTACCTCAGGCAGAGGTCTGTGTTATGCTTGGATGGTGTAAATAGTCTCTTTCAATGTAAGGTCTCAGTCAGCTGCCATGTTCTCAAGAGAAAATGTTGCTTCTAATGCTGCCTGTCATCCTCTGACAGTGTCTCCTATCAGGTGCATTAGAGACTTTTCAGTGTGAGACAACACATTTTGCATATGTAGAAAGCAGTGGAACAGCATTTTCTAGACACAAAGTATGGCAGACTATATTGAACGGTAATGAGATTTTTTTGTACTTGAACATTAACCCAGCTATTACAAAAATATATTTCATTAGTCAAGAGGAACAGTACTCCCCCTTAGCCCTCATGGCGATTTTTATTCTCCATGTCTTTGTCCTCATTCTATCTTTTCTGTTTTGGTTTTGTTTCTTTTTTTGTTTTTTGTTTTTCTTTCAGCAGTAAGAGTAATTTTATGTCACTCTGCTGCTTTAGCCAGTGGGTTACTGCAGCTTTTCATCAAGTTATGTATTGATATCAAGGATGTTTTTAAAGTGACCCTTTATTTTTTATCCCTCGCGGGTTTGTTTTGATTTATAAGAACAGAAAAATGCAGCACAAATGCAGTTACATTCTTGTAAGTGAGTTCAGATCTGAATACAAATATGTCTTCATCTAGAAAATAATTCCTGGTGTTGAATGTCCTGAATGTGATACATATGTTTTGCATCTTTAAAAGCTAACACTGCAATTGTTTTGCTTTTTAGTCATCTGCAATAACAATCTGTTGTAGAGTTTAGCAAGTTTAGCAAGCAAGGAGCATTGAATGTTTGGGAAACTGGAAACTAACCTATTTGTTGGGATTGTGCAAGTGAAGTTAATTCACTGCGAGTGGAAAGTGACACTTTTAAAAGCAGAATGTTTATATTGGGCAATATATCCTGAAACAGTCAACGAAAAATATTTCAAAATGAATAATAAATATGTGGCTTCTCCCTTTTTAGATGACTCCGGGGATGAAGAGCCAACATCCCAGTCAGACCGCAGCGAGATACAGGGCACCCTAAAGATACTTGTCAGCAAGCTTGATGACCTCAGCACATGTAATGACCTAATTGCCAAGCATGGAGCAGCCCTGCAGCGTTCCCTGAGTGAACTTGAAGGTCTCAAGGTCCCAGTGGAAGGCAGTGAAAAGATCAAGGCGGTCAATGAGCGGGCCACCCTCTTCCGCATCACTTCCAATGCTATGATCAATGTAAGTACTTGGGATTTAACCGACTACTTAATGGAAGCGCAGTGAGAAGTGACTGATCTGTGTCCTGTATGCTTTGGCACTGTTATTGTGACAAGGATACCAGTCATCCATTATGGCCTGGTTAAAGAGTGGTGAGAGATAAGATAACTTCACATTTTGTGTGGTATGTTAAATATAGCTTCTGGGCACTTTTACACCTCACCAGATCCTCTTTAGCCTGCTGAGAACGTAACCACTTCTAATGTAGCAATAACCAGACATTTAACTGGTTCTCTGTGAATGCAAAGAAATGGAATGCAGTACAAGCAGCTGAATGAGATTAAAGAGTGTTTATTTTATTCCTAACATGTTCACTACTGCTTTATAGAATAAACCAAGTATCGTTTACTGTTTTTTGCTCATAAAATTTTTATTCGAATAAATTCACAATTTGTATAGCTGACTTTAAAATTTGCTTCTGTCCTCAGATTGTGTAGGGAAATAAAGAGGGTAAACAACTATAGCAATAAACATTTGATCCAATTTCTGGTATTGTACTAAAAAAAAGCTGTACTGTACAATAGGTATCTGTTCCATTATGTGCTAATGTATTCTCCCACCTTCCTGAGTGAAAAATACCAGGGTCTTTATAATGCTTTAATAGTCGATGTGAGAGTTCAGGAACGGGTTGAGGTCCTGTAGGAGTGATACTAGATATGATATTGGGTGGGTGGGGGTGACAGGAATAGCCCCTGCACCCCCCCCTAAACCTCCTAGTGTGGTGGGAAATTTCAGAGCCTTCTGGAATACTGTCACAGAGTCAGTCCTGCTCTGACTGCAGCCAGACAATCATACAAGGTTTGTCATTTCTGTTTCTCTCTGTTGCTTTAGTCTGGTATCAGTGATTTTGACTATAATGCACATCTGACACTTTATAGCATTTATATATATTTAAACTAAATAAATTTACCACGATTCATAACAGTGTCTTACTGTAATAGTTGTTACTTAAACAAACATACCTCAATGTATATCCCTCATAAAGAATTGTATTCTGAATCCATGTGACTGAACCAACTGAGAATTACTCTACACATGTTCTTATTATATTTCCTTTTGGGTCAGCTGTGCCAAAGTTTGTTATGCAAGGACGAATACAGTAATCTATCTATAGAACAATGTAGAGTGTGTGTAGTGGCGTTTCTTCTGCAAAGTGTCTTTTCAAAACAATCATCTATGTTGAAATTCTGCTCCTTGTCTGGTGTGTATTTTTCTGAATCTGAGATTGATCCGGGTCAACAGATCCATTTGTTGTCAACAGATTCAGTCCATGTGGTTACAGATTTTTAAGTGGCATGTGGTTGGGTTCAGAAGGACCCAGTAGAACTTTGTGGACTGGTGTGGATGACATTTTGTCACACATCCCTCACATTTGGACAGAAGCGAAAACCAGAAATTGGCTTTTACTCCAGAGGAGATGCTGGTTAGTGAAGCAGATAATAACCTGCTGAGCAAAATTGATGCAAGGGAGACTTATCCTCTTCAACTTTGGCTTTGAGAAATTGACTGACAACGAGCTGTGTTTGGTTCAGTTCAGTAAATTCAGACGTTTTCTGGGTGATATTGTCCTGGAACTGAGGGTAAATTCAGACTTTTCTATGATATTGCTGTACAGTAGTTACATTTAACAAGACTTTGTTTAAATCAGGTAACAACAGAATAATACCAGTACTTTAGTTGTTGATTGATGTGCTTTAAATAGACTTAAGTCATAGATTATTAGAAAAGATATCTAGATTTTGTCTAAATTATATAAAATATGCTTGTTGACATTTTTTGCTCATTAAAAATCCATTTGATTTGTCAAAAATGTGACATAAACTATCCTTGGAGCATTATTTTGGCCTTGTAAATGGCTCTCTTCAGGTAGATTTTAGAACAAGATTTGAACATTTCCGAAGCCATATGTTCAGGATTGCTTTACATTGTAGTAGTATTGTAGTTTCTTTATGGTTTACTAAATAAAAAAGGTTCTGCATGCTGATACGGAATAAAGGAGGAGGGAGAGTAAGAAGAAGGCTCTAGTGAGAGGACATGACTGCACTCTTTCTGTGATCTGACCCTAGCCTGGGGAGAGGGTTCTCTAGTTCATTCACCGATGACCTAACTTCTCAAGTGTGCCATTGACTCCACTGGCATGCTTTCCATTTAGTGCATGCATGCATTTTCAAACCTACCATTTTACTTTAGTACAGTTTCATCAATTGAAAGTAAACTTTATTTGTTGCCTGGTGGCTCATTCTTCAGAGATATGACTGTTGATGCCAACTCTTCCTTACATGTCCTCTCCTGCTCGTCCATTCACTCTGTTAGCTTTTATCAATAACTTCTTCCCAACACCAGAAGTCACATGCAGTCTGTGTTGCTAATGGAGAGTCAGCATTAAAAAAGTGGAACTTCGTCACTTTTTTATGTGTGGGTTTGAGTTTCATATCAGCTCTGAGGAAGTGGACCTCAACGTCACATGCACTTGTGACATTTAAAGCGATGCACTGACATTGATATTTCAACAGTTCATGAAAGATTGCTGAAGGTAAGTGACTGACTACAGATTTTCCTGCCTGAGGAGAGACAGACATTTCATATTTGTTGTAAAAACATTTAATAATTTATTCTGTATGGACAAAATTATTTTTTGTTTCAGGGATGGAAACAGTAAGAACATGTAATATTTTCCAAACATAGTATTATATTCAATTCAATTTATTTATATAGCACCTATTTACGATAAGTCATCTCTAGGCGCTTTTGTATTAATTCTTTTCCAACATCATACTAGATGGTATTTTATTTTGGTATGGCTTAACATGTATAGAATAAATCATTTTGCTTCTTGTTTTGTTCCTGGCATTTCTGAAAACCTGTGTAGTGTTTTCAGATTTGTTGGATAGAGACACAATAGAAGAGGTTTGAACATTGATGTAAAACTACAGTTGCCTTATTTCCAGTGAGAGTCGAGTCCTGTAATAGTCCTGGTTTCACAAAATAACATGCAGACTTACAGAACAGAAATTTGTAAAGTTTTTCCAGACTGCATGTGCTGCACAAAAGCTTGCTACTGTCATGGCTGTGCAATAGCTTTGGCCAATTGAAATGTCAGACACTGTCACATGATTATCATTTGAAAAATAACAAATGAAAAGAATATTAAATATATTCATAATATTCAAATGCAACTCAATAGTTTTGTGGAATATGGATAAAAAGTCTGGATTTTGAATAAATTCCCATAATTCTTTTTTTCTTTTTTGCAACATTACTGCTTAAAATGATCTTATGTTCCATCAGATTCCCCTAATCCTGAATAGGATGAATTGGGTGTAGATAATGGATAGATGGATGAATGGATGGATGAATGGATGATCTTGTTACGTGTAATGGCTTGCAGTGTGTCTTGAAATAAACTAACTTAATTGAATCTTTTAGTCATGGTTGGACAAAATGAAACCAATAAAACACTTGAAAGTGAGACCTTATATGGGATTTTTGAGCATTATCCAAACATATTTTGGAAAAGGGAGTAAACTAAAAATCCCTAGTTGCAGTTCTAAGCACATTTACCAATAAGACATGCCAGTATATTGCCTTTATAAAATGTATTTATATCAAGATTATTTTTGTTGTATGCCAACAACTAATATGTACAAAAAGACTTTCAACTAATCAAAGAGACAATCACTGCATCCTTATTTCTCCTCCCGATGTTTTGTAGTATCGCACATCCTATTTTCTTTTTCATCAGAGTAAAGGAATGTGCTGAACTATTTGACGGTTTAGTGCCATGTGTCCTTGTTGTTATTAGCAGTCCCTCTGGTACTAGAACTAAATACTACAAATGACCATGGAATAAATGTAATTATGTGCAGAGACAATCAGGTAAGGAATGACTTGAACAAGTCTCCACGGAAATACTATTGAAGTATAAAAGCCCTCTGACTAAGGGCTCATCATGTGACGTTTTTTGATAGTATATAGCCAGCTGACAGGAATTTAGGTTCATTGGGATTTGAAGTTACTGTGAAGAAAGCTGCCAGACTTATGATGCAATGCCAGAAAGTGCTGACATGTAATGTATGTGTGATCTGAATTAATCTCTGAGCAGTAACATTGAAACAGCTAAGCATCTGTGGCCCCTTCCTAACTCATATATTTTGCTATATTAATGGTTTTGAAAGTAAGTACTTAGGGGCAGTATGTTATGGGTGGAATAATCTGGGTCAGAGTCTCTGTCTGTCCCCCTTTACCCTCCTCAGATGGCTCTTTTTTTTTTTTTTTTATTACTTCATGACAGTATATCTTTTCTATGCTTTTCCCTCACTGTCAAACATTGATGAAACTAATGTTGAAGCTTTTGTTTTTTGTTTTTTTTAAAAAAAACAGGTCTTGACCTGAAACAATTCTCAGAAGACAAAACTGGTTGCTCCAGATTTACTTTTTATCTTCTATGATTTTATTTTCACAACAATCATCAGTCACTGATGTTGTCTTTGTTTATAGAGTAGACATATATTAATGATGACTGCTTCAAGCTGAGGTGATAAAGAGGTGTGATTACAGTGACAAGTCAATCTCAAGTTTTTAAGAACTGTCAATCAGAATTTATTTATTCATGTATTAGGGTGGACTGCATGTTGTGCAAATCAAAACTCACATAACTGACTGCATGATTAAATACTTGTACATATGTGTTTCTCAAGGCATGCCGAGACTTCTTGGACCTCGCTGAGACTCACAGCAGGAAATGGCAGCGGGCCTTGCAGTATGAGCGAGAGCAGCGTACCCACCTAGAGGAGACAATTGAACAGCTTGCCAAACAGCATAACAGCCTGGAGCGAGCTTGGAGAGAAGCACCCACGCTTGCTTCAAGCACACCCAGCGCCCCAATCACCAACAAGGGTGAGACTGACTGTTATTGATTCTTATGGGTCTCGAGTGGATTTCATTTAATTGGCCAAAAGTCATGTGTAGCCTTAGGGATGATGCAACAGAATGTCTTTGTGTGAAGGGAAAAATGAGTTGTCATTTGGTTTAGACTGAATAATGGCCAAGTTAGATGTGGTTATTACAACATACATTAGCCAAGGACTGATCATGTGATCTCCTATGTCTTTGTTTATTAAAAAGCTGTATCCAAAGAAACCAAAGAACCTTAGTGATTTTGCTGATCTTTTCCTTCTAAAACCATTTGTTTCTGCTTCAGGTTTCTTCCTGTTTTTATCCACCATGCATGTATTTGTGCGTTCAAAAGGGTAGCAACTCCTTTAGTTCAAAACTGTTTTACTTGCTGAATACAAAACAGGAAGCAGTGTAGCTTTATAACTTCAGGACTGTTTGCTTAATTGGCAGACATTTAAAGAATTTAGGTTTATAACAAAATCATACTTGACTCATGTATCCTTACAACTACAGTTTGAGTCCAGCACGTGTTGCATCTATCCTCCATCCTTTTCTTCCGTTTGTCTCAGCTGTCTGTGTAACAGAAAACAAGGTTTGATCCAAGTTGCAACCCACATATCATTACTTCTTTTACCCTCGACTACTGTGATAAACCATGTTACTTTAATTGCCCAGGAGTTCTACTCTAATCATAAAAAAAGAACATCAGAATGGGTTTTAAGCTATTTTATCATTCATGCCATTAAGTCCAAATGTAACTGAGGATTTTGTGTTTTTCTCTGTACATAAATATTCTTCCCTCTGGCAATTAATCTGTAGCAATTATATTGTCTCACTTTTACGATTATTTGTCTCTGGTCTATTCTCATAGTGGATCAATGAACATGCTCTGTGTCTAAATATAAGAAGCACACACAGGGGAATTTGCATTACTCAGTCAAGCTAACTAGTGGGAACATTGCCAATTTTACTAAGCTGATTATTCCTTGATTAATCGCCATGAGTATGTGATTATACACTCTTCTCCCTGAACTCTGTGGAATTCAAACTCACCCCCATGAAATGGTTTTACTAGTTTTGCTTGATGCCTGAATTGACTCACAAAGAGATATGTCTCAATTGAAGGAAGTGAAAGATCGAACAAAGAAGAGGCAAGTGATGAAGATGAAGATACTGAATATTTTGATGCCATGGAGGATTCCCCTGCATTTATCACAGTAACTGCCAGTGAGAGCACACAGCACAGGTCAGTCTCACGCACCAGTCCATGCAGTTAATGACCCTGTTTGTTATGTCTTCAGTTAGATTTTGTGAAAGAACAGAATGACAAACATAAAAGGAAGAAAGATGGGACAAAGATTTCTTTATTCCCTTCTGTGCCGAATTTGTGAGCTTGACATCGACTGAACAAGGTTTAGATGATAGCTCATAGTGACAGTCTCTACAAACACGCTAGTGAGAGTGACCTTGTCATGCATTCATGTGCTGTTACACACATGAAATGAAATATAAAAATGATTTACCATTGACAATTTAATCAGTTTTGTGGTAGCCATTGTTACTCCACAGCTAGGAGGTTCCTGCTTCATCTCTCAGCTACATCTCACAGCTGGCATAAACTCTAGTCCACCTATAACACTGAGCAGGATGAATTAGATTTAGGCAGGGGATGGATAAAAGTAAACTAGATTTTATTTTTATCTCCACCCATCAGACCAATGTAAAGGCCCCTCTTGTGCTACTAAAATGGCTTAGATCATTTGCACTATGGACGCGACACCTCACCGGGTCTAACCAGGATGCTGGCAGCTGATCCTCCAGGCCTGTGGAATTTGATTGGGGTCTGAGGATTTGGAGGCTAGTTCACTCTCCAGACTCGTTGTCATGATTCTAAACAGTGTTTATCTTAGCAGTACAGTATGTGTCAAAGTGATGTTGACACGAGTTCTACAGCACAGCAAAAGATATCCCAGTTGAACATTCATTTGTATGATCAGCATTACTTACTTAACCTGCTGTTGTTGATCAGGGCATCCCTCAACTCCAGAAGCACCATTAAAGAGTGATTACAGCTGTTAGACAACATCCAACTGCAATATCCATCAATTAGGGATAAGAATTCCTTCGTTTGTACCACTGTCTGGAAATTAGTTGTTTGCAATAGAAATAATTATGAATGTGGAAAAATCAGAGTAGAAAAAAAAGAAGGTGATACGTTAAAAAGGTATTTTGTGTTTGCATTTTCTAACAAGTGGAAAATAGGCAGATAGGGCTTTCACTGACAGTTTTCTGCAGTACTTATTGCAGAAAATATGTTTGAATCCATTCCAGACGATCTCAGAGTAATTTGAGTGGAGCAAGTGGAGGCCAGGCCAGTGACTGGAACCAGGACGACCATGTAAGTGTCGGTCTTCCTAACAAGTATATGACTAATACAACTGACATTTGCAAGTGTTGCTGACATTTGTGCTCTCAGTATTGATTAATTTTTATTGGCTGTTCTCACAGAGTGAGAAACGCACACCCCTGTTTCTGTGTTTCCTGCCGTATTATAATTACAAATGTGGTGCCAAAGATTTACAGTTTCATCTTTCTGCTAAAATCTAAACTCTTGCAAGCAAAACAACCTTTCTTTCCTTAGCTATTTTACATTTCTTCTAGTTTCTCCATACCTTCCTTATTTTACTGTCTGCCACTTGAGCCGGCTGTATGCTGAGAGAATTTGAAAATATTTTCTTAAACTTGTGTGCCCATGCTTGTACTGCTGTGCAATCCCAGATGTCTCCAAGCTGCAATGATGTGTCAGGAAAGGAGCTGCAACCCCGCAGAGAGAGGCGAACTCATATCCCAGATAAGCCCAATTACTCCCTCAACTTGTGGAGCATAATGAAGAACTGTATCGGCAAGGAGCTCTCTAAAATCCCTATGCCTGTGAGTCTATAAGGCATGAATCCATTGTTGTTTAGAATATAGTTAATCCATGTTTCTTAAATTTTACAAATTTCACTTTTTTTTATCCTCCATTCAGGTAAATTTCAATGAGCCTCTGTCGATGCTGCAGCGTCTATCTGAGGACTTGGAGTATCATGAGCTGCTAGACAAGGCAGCCCGCTGTGACTCTTCCCTGGAACAGATGTGCCTGGTCGCTGCCTTCTCAGTCTCCTCCTATTCCACCACGGTCCACCGGACAGCCAAGCCCTTCAACCCCCTCCTGGGCGAGACCTATGAGCTTGATCGCCTGGAGGACTTTGGCTACCGCTCACTGTGTGAGCAGGTAACGGCATGACCCAATGGGAGACCTTGTTTACGCATTCCCAAGAGTGTTTGCCAATATCTGACTCACAAATAGAAGTCAAATTGTGTTTCTCAAACAAGTTAGTTTTTTCTGATAATATATTCCTGTGTGTGGACCTTACCTTTTGTGTTCATATTTCCCCTCAGGTGAGCCATCATCCCCCTGCAGCTGCACATCATGTGATTTCCCAAAGAGGCTGGACCTTGTGGCAGGAAATTACAATTGCCAGCAAGTTCCGTGGCAAATACCTCTCCATTATGCCTTTGGGTAAGAGCTCATATCTAGCTAAAGAAACTGAATTTCATGGCAACATTGGCAATTAATTCTTTAAAGCTTTTATTTATTGTTTATTCTTTAATTAATATCTGGTATGTGCTATGTTGAAGGGGAAGAATACTACAGATATCCATCTTAGGTTTTTGTAAAACTTTTAGATCAACTTTATACCTTCAAGTTCAAATATATAAATAAAATCAATTAGATTTCTTCTTAAGTGATGTTGTCTTTGGTGGTCCTCCTTAGTCTGAAAAAAGTAACATTATAAATAAACCATATCACGTCCAATTTTGCTATTTAAAAAAACAAATCTTTTTTCTTAATATTCGTTTTTATGACCAAAAGGAATGAGGGGGATGTAACAAATTAATATATTTTCATTGTAAATAATAAAAAGTAAATCCATAAGAAAATAGAAATTGGCTATTTTTGCACTGTGAGTATAAATAAGGCAAGAGCATCACAGAGGACACACCTATGTAGGAACAACATTGCAGCACTGTGTAATGGGCAGGTTATATATTATTACAGCATAGAGTCATCATGGCCAGGAGGTCTTTTGGTGGCTGCTTTTGCATCATCACATTAGATTTCAGTTCCTATCATATGGCAAAACTGAACTTTTTTAATTAACTAGTAATGTTGGTTGTGACTTTGGTGCGAGTTGGAACACTCAACTGTGTTTGTCAGGCAAAAAGATGTAGCATTGCACTTCCAGTGAAAATTAGAGACGCTGGTGCAGTAGCGCTGTCGCCAGTGGTGCTGAAACAGACTGTAGAGAGTTAGATTGCATGCCTGTCACTGACTGTTGTCATGGCTGTGCTCTGCTTGATACAACTCTCGCTGTGACAGGTTTTAATGAGTGTAATCCAGTGGTTGTTTGTATGCAGTGCTGGTTATATTAGCTAAATGTTGTGTTGAACTTAAAATGGGTGCACTGCATGTTCACATTAATATCACAACATCTGCACTCCAGCAACTGAAGTCTGAACTCTGCACATCCAACCACAGCCTCACCTTCACAGCCAGCCTTCTTTAGCTGGTAGTGACTTTCTGAATAATGAGTAGTAAATGCAGAATATAAAGTATATCAGCTCTCCTTTTTCTGTGGTAACTACAAACGGTCTCCGTCAGCTTGCAGTAAATTATTTATTCGACTGGGCTAACAATTCAATCTGTCAATTATTATTGATATGTACCAGTGTGTGCGTGTGCATATACATATATCTCTCTCTCTCTCTCTCTCTCTCTCTCTCTCTCTCTCTCTCTCTCTCCACATATATATATATATA
>JBAMYA010000024.1:7234605-7252903 GCA_037176975.1 Arrhamphus sclerolepis | reverse complement strand
AATGCATCCTCTTTGTTGTGTTATATATATATATATATATATATAGATATATATATATATTTCTTTTCTTTTTTTTTCTGCACTAACCCTGACATCAGCAGTGGATTTATAATGTCCATTGCTTCAGAAACTAACCCAAGCATACCATATAAGCTTAAATATGGAATGCCACCTTAGTAAATATTAAATAAATGAATACTCTGAATACTTAAAAAATATATATGCATTTGAAATGAATAGATACTGCTGTAAAATATGCCCTGACACAAGTACATTGAAGTAAAGATCATGTGATCATGTGATTCATTTATTTCAGGGCTCTCCTGTTTCTTTAAAGCTCATATTTTTTTCCACAACTCTTTCTAGTTCCATCTCCTCCAAGCAAATGGAGAGACATTAGTTATGAGTTAGACTGCAGGCTGTCTCTGGTCTTCTCGAAGGTAAATACACCCGTTCATTTGAATAGAAGAAATGAAAAATGAACATGGCAATGGAAAATAAAAGCTCCTTCAAACAAATACATGTGATTTTGTAAATACAATTTTAAAAAAGTTGCACTTTGCAAATGCAATAAAAATAAATAAAAACACCATCATAGCTATTTATTAGACAGTATCGACTCATATGTTTATATTTACATAATTTCCAGATTGGTTTCATAAATATATTTTTCTTCAGCTAAGTATTTATTATTTAATGCTGCTAAAATGGCATCCCACAGCAAAGTAGAAATCATACACTATTGTGTAATTTAAAGTGACTGGTAACCTTTATAGTTGTTAAATGACATAAAGAGAAATGCAATCTGATGAAAAGGACGTTTGTCAATATTTCTAAACCATTTTGAGGCTCCTCCTCTGTGTCTTTTTGTGATGAAATGAGAATGACGTCATCTGTATGATAATCAACAGCAGATACTGAGTTGTAACAACAGAGTGTATACCTTATTTTCTACTGAAATACAGCCAACACAGACTTCATAACAAGACTCACAGTATACCAAAACTTTACATTCATTAACCCTGGCTGTTGAGCCATACTAAACACTTATTGATGGATTCTTATTGCAACATTGTTGTGGCTTACATTTTTTTTTTCCTGATAAAAGATACAATGTTTGATGCAACATCTGAAATAAATGCACATGGATAATTGGTATAATGTGAAATGGCACATGTAGTGAGGTAAATCTACTTTAAAAAAGATGTGATATACAGAAGTACATAGTCTTTGTCCATTTGCAGTATTACTTCCTGTGATATTATCACAACCTTGACATGTCCTAATATCCAGGACTGAATGAGATACTAAAATCATACCCACATACACACATACACACACACACTCAGTTGTATGCAAACACACCAGAACAGGATCTATTTCAAGGTGCATATGAATGTCAAGGTTTAAAAACTGGCTGAGCACACCTACATTCCTTAATAACAAAGCAAAACACTGGGCACTTTGCAGATGGGATGGCTGGTAGGAGGTCCTACAGCATCATATTTTTCTTTTCTTCTGACGCTAACTGATAAAATGAAGGCTGCTAATGTACTGACATCATTTCTGAGAAGAGTGATGAGGAAGTCTAAAGCTGTGGTTAACAGACCAAAAGCCCAAGCTTTACAACAACGTAAACTATCATCATCCCTTGTTTGATCACACACTCACTCACACACAGACAACCCTTTCCTTTTGTCAGCAGTTATTGCTTCTTCTGAAGTGCAGTTAAAACAGTGAATGATGATTTTTCTTTTTGTTTAAAAAAAAAAAAAGGCGTAACGCTTAAGTAAAGAATGACACAGGAGACACACTTCAGGATGGGGCAGGCTCACAGTTACGGGTCAAGTTTACAGTTTCTTATCACAGTGATTGGTGACTGACTGCCTTCACTTCACTCCAAAGAACTGCCAAAGAGACAAACATCAGAGCTCAACACGACCTCGACCCGACACTCTCCTGCCTCCAACTTCATCTTTTGCCCACATCTTTAGAACCAGTGCTACATTTTTACCAGTGTTTCTGCTACCTCATCAAATGGCATCTTCTGGTGGCGGAGAGATGATGTCTGAGTGCACCTCATACAGTATGTGGCTGTGGTGTCCAATACCAGCGTGATGAGGTTAACAGACACAGCTGCAAGCTGAAGGTGGGATCCTTTCCCCTGCTGGAGGAGGATAGGACTGCTACATCTGCTCTGAGAAGCTAACTGTAGAGGTGAAGGGATGAACAATAGGTGTTGGATGAAGGGTTCAGACTGACATCCTGTTAGCACAAACCTCACAAAGATACAGAAAAAGAGAGTGGAGTTGGATGGAGCTCAATCACTCACCAAAATCTGTAATCACTTACAGTTCTCATTGTCACTTTCTCCACTAGTTAAACCACTTAAGAGAGAAGATGTAGACACGGTTCTGCAGTGAACTTGCCTCCCAAAGCTCAATCCCCAACCCCCCCCCACCCAACCCGCCACAGTACAGTAAATAGCTCCGAGTATGTCCCCCCTCTACAGTGTGACAAGTCTAAAGCAAACGATGAAGCACAAAGGAACAAACAACTGGACGCACATGAATCAAACGTTTAAAACAGGCAGAGTGACACAACATTAGCATGTTCTTGTAACCACAGAGATCTCAAGATATATAGAATATTATATAGGTTCTGACCAAACAAAGGGAACATGAAAAACAAAGAGGAATTTCTAATGTGTCTGAAACAGCAGCATCAGAGGCATCACATAAGGATCTTATACTTTAAACAACACACGTAACACACAGTCACGTAGAGCATTTTAGTGCATACAAGATTATGTACAACACTGACATCCTTGGGTGATAAGTGTAGCTTCACTGGACTCAGAGAGCACTGGGACAAGTTTGGAACTAGTTTGTGCGGCATGGGGGGAGAGGGAAATTGTGTTGCCTAGACATTCTCAGTTTTTCAGTCTCAATTTTTTTTTTTTCTTAAGCTGACTGATTGTTTTCTCAATAGTTTAGAAAAAGGGCCAGTGATTGACCAAAGCCTAAATTGCATGCCTGTCCCATCCCAACCCTTTTACCCACCCCTGTATTCCCTCAGTATTTGTAGTTAAAGACAGGCCATGCGGCAGCAGTCACTCATGCTGATACAGATAACAGGAAGCACATTTTGGTTGCTTTTTTTTTTTTTATGTTGTTGTTTGTGTTTGGTTTTTGTTTTATACGAAATCATGCTAATAGCCTTGTATATTACTTTTTTGTTTTTGTTAAGTTTTTTTTTTTAACCCCACAGTTTCTTTAAAAAAAAAAAAAAAAAGGTAATAAAAACTACAAGTAAATCCATATCCTTTTCTTCTGGTGCGTGCTGATTGTTGGCATAGCCACTGTGGTTGTCATTGTGTTTGGGGTCTTCATTTCCTTTTCTCTGCCTTTCATTGTGTGATCTTTCTCCTGTCAGCTGCTACTGGTCATGTGTCCATGTATGATGGTTTTGGTGAAGAGACCGAATCCTGCGGAGAACTCTATGGAGAGAGGGAAAATGCACTTTGTTAGCGGTCAATAAACAGGAGTTCTGCACAAAATGTGGCATGTAAGCTGAAAACAAATCCAAGCAAATATGACTAGTTCGACAGATATGTGTTTTGAAATACAGGTACTATAAATGAGCTTGGCAAAATTTCCCTTTCTTTATCT
Organism: Arrhamphus sclerolepis; assembly: GCA_037176975.1. Taxonomy (NCBI): domain Eukaryota; kingdom Metazoa; phylum Chordata; class Actinopteri; order Beloniformes; family Hemiramphidae; genus Arrhamphus; species Arrhamphus sclerolepis. The sequence continues at coordinate 7,249,232 of JBAMYA010000024.1, read as the reverse complement.
TAATCAAGCAACACATTTGTTCAGCAGGAGCGTTTGAGCAAAAATGGTTGGCAAAACTGGTTTAACATGCAGCAGTGAGTCGCTTCAAATATCAGTAATCTAAGGAATGCCATGGCCTTTATGTTAGAAAGGGCAAGTCACAGTCTCACACACACACACGCACGCACATACGCACACACACACTGAGGTGGCTCAAATTCTCAGGACAACTGGCCTTGCAGCTTTGTCCTTGGGAGCTGTCACTTTACAAGATCTGTCTTGGTTGTTGGTTTTGCTGACTGCACATTGTGCCAACATTTTTACTGTTCGTCATAACATGCATGAAGAAAATCATGTCACCCAGTTCATCCCAATTTTAATTAACTATTTGCACCAAACTTGTGGAATTATATTTGTGTTCTAGTTCTGAGTTTACAGTTGGACAGTTGATAGTTAATGGCTTATCGACAATGTGTACTTTCTCACATAAATAGAAAAATATACCAAAAAGTGTGTCAAATAGTTTTATTAATTCACAAATATAACTCCATACTCTGATGTAAACATGACAAAGCACTTTATAGAAGCAGCTGCAGATTCTCATATTCATATTGGAGTTTTCTGGGGTGTTTAAGGAAGTTTTTTTTTTAAGATCACTAATTTCAAATGAGACAGAATTGGCAAACTGGAATTATCTGGATGTTTTCTAGGTGGCACTTTTTTGATACTTCAGTCCTATATGTGATGATTTGTGACATCTTGGTGTGCCAGCATCATGTTACATATCATTAGTATAGAATTAAGTATACATTCAAATGCATTTAATCCAGATAGAGTGGATTAAATGGTTTAGCCCACAGGTCAGACGAGGAGCTTTGGGTCAGTCCCGTACCTGCAGGGACGCAGCACTCAGTCTGCCTCACTGCTTAACTCTCCGCAGACTGGCGCATTTCACTATCTGAGCACCTTTCTTCACATCCACAGAATCAGGCTACATTGTGGGGAGGGGAAAGGCAAAGGGGTTGACAAGTGGTGGTGATGACAGAAGAAAAAGGTGCAGGGGATATTAGTCAAGGAGGGTCACATAAAAAAGAATGGGAAGAGGCAGAGAGAGATGAGAAGGGAACAAAGAAATATATCAACACAGGAAGAAAATAGTGCCGCAGGGAAACAGAGACAAACGGTGAACAACACAAGATGTAACAAAAATGTGAGCGATGAATACATGAATAGAGAGAAAAGAGAGACAAAGAAAGAAATTATGTAAAAAAAAGAAAACAAAAGCAAGAACAGAAGTGATGGCTAGCAGTTGGGAAAAAAACAGGTAAGTAACTGTATTTCTGATTCAGAGTAATCTCAAATAATAGTTGCATTATTAAACAGTTTGCATACGCTCTAATACACAATACATTCAAGAGAACTTTCAAGAAATCTCACAATGTTCTTTTTTGTTTTTTCTGCTCTGTTCGTTTCTGATTAAGAGCTGGTTCGAGTGATAAGGCACACAGTCACAGTTGAAGGACTAAAAGCTTTAATGAAGCCAAGAAGACAGAAGAATCACTCATTGAGATATTCAGTGAGGGCAAAGAGAATTCAAACTATGACATCTGGAAGGAGCCACAGTCGTGTCATTCATTCATGTACCAGAAACAGACATGCGAAGTGTAGGTATGACTCAGTGATGACAAAGGTGATGAAACCCTGAATGAGTTCATTCATTGGGAACCCCTCAAAGCAGTGAGGACACAATTGTTCCTCTTGCATGCAGAAGATGAAAATGAGACAGAAACATTTAGATGGAGATTTATGATACAGGAAGTGAGCAATAAAGCATTTAACCAAACATGTTTCTTTAATTTCCATGGTGACCTGTTTGCCTTTAAAGTAGTCATATCACAAACAAACTGCTCATGCAGTGTAAACTACTTCAGGATTTTCCAAGTACGCCTAGAAATGCATGTCCAAGCTCACTGCTTTCCCTCTACAGTATGTACTATGATCTTACTGCGACATGGATTTATATATCATACAGGGAACTCATCAAATGGTGTCCAGCTCTATCATCTGATATAAATCTATTCATTTACACTGTGACGGCTCCCTGAGCATCCTGCAGCTAATAATGGGAACCTCAGGTGAGACACACAGCCGTCTGCAGATCAGAAGCCCACCTTGCTGCTGTCCCGACCAAGGATGGCGTAGCTCATGAACTGCTCAGCATCGCTCTCCAGCTCGGCGTCCTGCAGAGAACCCTCCACACTCACCTCCTGAACCACCTCCTCATCTGAACCCTTCCCTCTGCGCACAACCTTCCGTACAATCTATCGCACATGTACACATTTGCACACAGGAGGGTGGAGGTGAGTGGGAGAGAGTGGGTAAAGTAGTGAAAAGATGAATGATGATGAAAAAATATTGTTTGAAAATGAAAAAAAAACCAAAAACAGTGTGATGATCATGATCGTGCATGATGATAATGATTAATAATTTAAAAATCATCCTGTGAGGAGGCGCTCAGTGAGCATTGTGAACACTGAAATGTGAAAAAGTGTACTTAGACAGCAAAAGCTGACCTTTTTTGTGACGATGTTTCCATGTTCATCCGTGAACTGTTCCTCGCTTACTTGCTCCCCAGGTAGATCTTCAACCTCATCACCCTGAGGATTGTGAAAAATTTATTCAGTTGATAACATTTTCTAATAAAGATACCATAAACTGCACTTCCCTCAGGTCTGTGGAGTTCAAGCATGAAACCCAGTTTCCAAAAAAAGCTGGGTGGTTGTAAATAATTTAAAAATAGTTCAAAGACAATATGTCAAAAGCTGAAACTATAAAGCTAGAAATCTTAGCAACATATTCACAATTAGTTGGGACAGCAACTTGGTTGCCATTGTGCTGTCACCTCTTCTTTCTTATTTTAAGGTAGAATTCAGAGAGAGCTTTTAAGATTAGATTTTTCTAATCTTGCTTGATAAAGGATGTTGGCTACAAAACCATCATTTATTATGTTTTTCATGTCAGGTTTGGGCACTTGAACATGCCGACTCTTCAGCAACGATGCTGCGGCTTGTTTTCAGAACCTGTGCACATGGTTCCACATTTCTTGTGACTTACCACAGGTATGAAAGTTACAAGCGACATGCTGTGTGTGCTAATGAACTCCAATGCAAACACATTCTGGCTTGTAACTGTCTGCTGAGAACAAGCTGAGTTACTTTCTTCTGAGACTCAGAGGAAACAGCGTTTTCCAAGAACAATTTTGCGATGTCATTCATCAGCCCACAGAACAGTTTTACTCATGGCTCAGACAAGTTTCAGTTCCTTCAATATGACATAATGAATGTAAACTTGACCAATGTTCAATTCAAATGTTTAAAACAGAAATTTCTTCAGACTCTCAGAATCTTTTTGTTTTCTAAAGTTGTAAACCTCTTCCCATCTACCCATCTTAACTTCTGACAGACTTGGGCAGGCTGCCATCTACTTTCTGCACCAAATTATATTGCTGCAGCTCCTGCCAGCTACACTAATTTGTTGAGAGATGACCCATAAGATGGTTATTCAGCATTACACTTTGTTTTTTCAACTCTTTGATACTGGAATACAAAAAAGTATTAAGAAAAAAAAGCTTAAAAATTTCTAAACATTTGATGTGATGTTTCTGTAAATACAATGTGAAGCCCAACAGATGTTTGAGCGCTTAGATGGTGTCTCTATGAGAGCAGTTTGGATTTACAGTGTCCACTAATGTTTCTTTGTAAATCTGTAATTGCAGTTTATGAGGTTTATGATGATGACTTCTAATAATCTGCAGTGTGTCTACACTACTATTTATATGCTCAAATATATTCCATCAGCTGGATATTATCCAGAGAACAAATTTGGTTGAGCTCTTGCAGGGCTAGATGAAACTGCTAAATTGATAGAGGTATTTTTGGTATGAAAAGGGTAGAAAGCAGTGTGGAAGATATCATTGCATTACTGGGGGTTTACTTATTTTCATTGTATATATTTGACCTAGAGTTTTTGTATTATATCTTATATTTCACTTATAAGATGTTATGTATTAGAAAAAAAATGTTATGTGTTAGAAAAACAAAAAAAACCCTTGTGAATGCTGGACTCTAGTTTGTTTGGAACTGCCTAATAACGCTTCCATAATGATGGTCAACAATAAACATTTCTCTAAGTGCTCTGCTGATGTATTTCCTTCTCAGCATTGTGTCTTAAGAAAATAAGCAGAGGTTTTAATACTTTGTTGCCCTGGTGGAGCATAGAGAGCAGCAAAACTTCAGCTTCTGTTCAGGCCTAAATGTTTAATCAGGCAGTTTGATTAGCAGTCTCAGGGTGCTTCTTATTCTCTTAATTCATGTGGAAGCAGAAAGGATGTTACTTTTTCAAGCACTGTGTCTGCAATTTGGCTTCGTTTTCATTAAATGAATAAATAATAAAGTAAAATTTCTCAGGGTATATTTACCTAATTTTAAAAGATTCTAGGGATCTAAAGGATCTAATTTTTTTTACTGACATGTGATATGACTGTAAACTTTCTTCAGTTCAACCGCATACTTGGTTAATCCTCACATTAACTTGCATGCTTGCTCTACTCAACTACAATGAAATGTGTCGAATCATTTACTCCCGTTACCACAAACGTTTCACTCATTTCATTTAAAACTCCACATTCCTCAGTTATTCCTTCTGCTCTCTCATGTCACTTCCGTTCATCTACCAGTTAATAATTTTTGCTACATATATATATATTCTTTTTTTGCTAAACTCTCCTATCTTTGTACCTTCAGAATGACTCTGCGGCGGACCACCCTAGTGGTCACGTTCTCCTCTTCATCAGCCACTCCTTCAACCTCACCGAGCTCATGGTCCAGCTGATTATGTACGTAGGTAAGCACAGACCGCACCGAGCCGCTGGCTATGTGGAGGACATTCTGACAGCTGATCACCAGGAAAGCCAGCAGCACGAAGCTGAAGAGGAGCTCAGTCACCAGGGCCCACATTTCCTTAATTTAGTCCCCAGTAAGCCAACACAGTTTGCACAAGGCAATAGATGACTGCAGCTTCAGCCCGTCAGCATTCAGAGACTTCTGTTACCCGCACAGCCTTCCTTTCAGCTGAGAGAGAAGGTAACAGCTGCAGCCCTCTGCTTTTCAGCTCTGTTTCAGTCGAACTGCTGTTCTATCTTGTAGATCATATCTGTCCTCCATAAACTGGATCAGTGGGCCCCTTTCTGACCTGGTCTTCCCTCTCCTTCCTACTGTACCCAGTCACACATCAGATCCAACCAAAAGCAACTAAGAGAGACTTCTATTCACACATCTCTCTCTTTCTGACCATGTGATCTGTGGGCTTTAAATACCCCTAGATACTCCTGTGTGGCCCTGTGGTAACTTTCCTACTAACTTTCTTTACATACACATTACTCCAACAATAAAATACTTCTCACTGTATATCATATGAGGAGCAAATATACATATTTCTATTAAAAAATGATCACATCATTATGCAGACACAATGATTCCATCTCTTAACAAAGCCAAACTGAGTTCTCTAATCACAGTTAGTAACATACAGTATCAATGGTACTAAATAGTAATTATATTTTCCCTCAAACATTTCCATAGCTAAGACTTTCCTTTAAAGTGTGTTGTGCCAGAAAATTAACATGCAGCAGTGACTGCAGTAGGGGTCAAATATCATGAGCAGGAGGGTGAGAATACTTTCTATCTTTGGCTGGACATGCCCTTTGTGCCCATGTTGGGCCTTGGACTGTGTGTGTGTGTGTGTGTGTGTGTGTGTGTGTATGTGAGTGTGTGTGTGTGTGTGCATGTATGTGCATGAGTGTGTATCTGCTTTTGTGTTTGATGTTCAGCACTGGAATCTCATACTTGTATGCATACTTATAAATGCACACTATAGGGTTTATTTGAAAGTTGATTCTGGTTTCTGGTTTCTTCAAGAAAGACTGATTGGAACTCTGATTAACATGACCTGCTGTACAGCTTTATGACTACTAAATCAACCTGGAGAGTTGGGAACAGCCTCTGAAATTAGCTTTGAAATCTTTTTACACAGAAATAGGATTGTGTGCGCCGTCTCTTAAATATGTAGACAAACTACTTTTCCTCCATCAGAGAAGCTGTGGTTGCCCTCAGATTTTACTGCAGCGCATTCAAATGAACCTTCCCAGAGATCGGACTGTTATGGCAGGATTGGATGCCAGTTGGATTTCTACGAGCTGTAGAAATAATTTTTGAGAAAAAAAAGTGTGCAATTATTGGTTGGGACACAGAAGGCAGCCCTATATGGTGGCACTAAGAATGAGTTACTGGCCACGGTGTTAATCAGCAAGTAAAGTACTTGCAGCCCAGAAATGAATGACAACTAACTCTCGCTGAAAGCAACATCTAGATGTTAGTAGGTGTTTGTCGGTTTTTCATCCAGTAGGTACAATGTAGGTACATTTTTTTCTTTAAATTCATTCATATGAATCTAAATTGTTGTTAGCCATGGCAGTATTTAGTTGGATTGGTAGCAGTTATTTTCAGTTCTGCCACTTTGTTCCAGACATTTCTCAACTACAGCGATGATATTTTGTACATTCATGGACGCGGGAAGATGAAACCCACTGATGTTGATGTCTTTAATTTTCGCATTAAAGGAACATTGCACTCACTTGGCCTTTCAGGCGTACGTCATCCCAGGCTCTTAGCTCTGGTACCCTGTGTGGAAATCCCAAACCCTTCTCAAATGGCTGGGTACCTCTGAAGTGCCCCCGTAAGATCTCAGAGTGCCCCATGTCCCTCACAGGCTGAAGCAAGGCCTCCTGGGACATATGGGACTGGTCACCATCCACAGTGTTACGTACTGATGAAATCATGGTCTCCATGGCCTGCCGGGGCTTAGACTGGGTGCCAACCCAAGCCTGAGTTGGGTCTGTGACAGGGATCCACCCTGGGCCAGTCTGTTCCTGCAGGTAGGACAGGAAAGAGCCTCCACTGCCCCCATTTCCACCATTTCCCGACCTGAAATGAGAGCATAAATGGGAAATTGCTCATGTCATCCTTAGCTTGTTTTGAAAAGTAGAACAAATTGCAGTTTCAAGTTTTGGTGGCAACCTCCTCCTCATAGAATTTTGATGGACATGCAATAATAATACTTGCTCAAATTGAGAGGCGTACAAAAGTCTTACTAACCTGTCACCATTACGATCTGCAACACAGCTCAGACCAGGTGACTCACTTAATCGAGCATACACCCTTTGCTGTCCTGCAATGAGAGAAAGTCCTTCCTCTGAACCTGTTCCTCCTTCTCGTCCTCCTTCTCCTCCAGCTCCGTTACCACCAGTCGTACTTGTGATGGCTGATATCTCTGAGCTTGCCTCTGACCCCTGACCATTGTTCAGACCGTTAAGATTGATGCCGGCGATGGTGCCCCCAAGTGAGGCAGGCGTGGTAGTGCTAAGTGAGTCAACGCCCATCTCTGAGTCATCTTCTGGCAGTTCAATGGAACCACTCAGCATTCCACCCCCTCCGCTGGTTGCACTGGCCTGACTGGCCGGCCGACCCAGGCTTCCATATGGCAGCCCCAACAGACCTTCTGAGTCATCAGCATTGCTGCACTCCAGGGAGGAGTCTTCCACAGGCACCAAGGAGGGGCTGTTGCCTGAGGGCCACACCTGTACATCAGACATCTCCATCAAGGTGTCTTCTTCTGTGGTGGCAATGGGTGCACAGTCCAGACTGGAGACTTCCTGCCAGTAAGGCTCAGCCCCCAGCGGGGAGGGCAGGCTGTACTGCATGGAGGCCGGTGAGAGAAGCTCTTCCTGCGGAAGCCCATAACCTAGAGCGAGACAAAGAGATGTACACTGACACCCGGCCCCCCTCGTCTCGCTCCCCACCTCACCCCCACAGCACTGGGACCCTGGGAGGGGGTAAGTCCCCCCCACCTGGATCAGGGCATCTAGGGGAGGAGTAGAGGAGGCTGAAGGAACAAGTGGGAGAAAAGCGGGGAGAGAAAGACGATGGAGTGCCAAGACAAAAGGAGCTGGATTAAAGGTGCAACTAGCTTAGAATGCAAGGGCAGAGTTTAGAAGAGGAGTTGACAAGCTAAATCAGCCAGTGCTGACGGTGAGAGCAGCAGCGGCAGCAGCAGCAGACACAGCCAGATGAGCCAGTTGACTGAGACTGAGGTTCGAACCCAGCAGTGACTGATGCTGCTCTGCTGGCTGCCACCTGCAGGAAGACGGAAAGGGATTACTGACTCCTGTCCAGCGGGGACACACACTGTTGATCTATACTAACACACACATACACTCACACTCATAGATGCATGCATTCAAACCCTCTCAGAAACAGGCAGGTTATTATTGTTTACAGGCTGGACAGCATGCACGCACGCAGGCGATCTCATTATTTTCTCACTCAGATGTGCAAACACATGCACTCAGAGATACACACATTTCATTTCATCAACACAAGTATTTGCTCTCTCAGTGGCATATACAGTAAGTTATGATGCGTTCAAAATAACACTGTATTGTTAGCATGAATGCAAACACAATTATGTTAGACTTAATCTCTGCTGTAAAAGTCACATGGCTGCTGCCTCAAACAAACTTTGTATTAGTATTTTGAGTCCAGTTGGGCCAGTTGGTAAAGCTGGAAGTTGCCATGTGATATGGACTCAGGCCACTCCTACTGTTGATATTTTAACAGTCTTGATAACAATATTTTACCTTACTTATATTGGCCTAATATATGTTGAAATGATTACTATATAACTATATATTTTGAGAAAGAAATATATAGTTGAAGAATACTAGGAGTACCCTTCCATTCTGCAGCTATGTGTCTTGTAACCTGATCATGGTAATTAAATATTCTAAAAAAAAAAAAAAAACTGTTGTTGGGGGTTAGATGGATATGTATGTAAAAGAAAAAGATGAATAGCAGTAGAAGTAAACCAAAGTGTGAGTGGCAGTATAGCAGTAGCAATGAAAAATATAGAACTAAACAACGTATTACCCTGAGGATGAAATAGGAGATGTGTTCTTTTTATACAGTCTATGGCACCAGTCTATGGTGCACAGTAGGTACAGAATAAGCAAGACCAACTGTATGTGTACACTGCATGGTGATGAGAATACTGTACCGAGCACTGAGTGTAACTTGATTCACATTTGGCTGTTGCCTTCTGCTGACAGCGTACGAGATATTTGAGACATCAAGTGACAAATAAGGCTCCTTGAACTACTTTTGCTTTCACCTTCCCATCTGCTTTCAGTGAAAAGATCACTGTGAAAATAGTATATTTTCTTAGCACTAATAATAATAAGAACAATAATAATAATACTAATGATGATGATAATAATAATTTTTGTTGTACTGGGATACTAATTACAATGACAATAAAGTTCCATTCTGTTTTATTCTATTCTAAATGTGCTTTTTCTAATAAAGTTTTTTTGTTGTTGCTAAACAACAGTTGTAAAAATCAGCAGTGGTACAGCATTAAATGTGATTCCTTTAATCATCAATGCTGCTAAATGTTGCTGTATTCCTCCAGTATGATACTTAGTTAAAATGATAAGTCTGTGTGCTGACAAGCATCTGGGACAGGTTCCAACCCCCCCAGTGGCCCTGAATAATGGCTGAATGGATTTCGATGGATGAATTTGGTGTGTGCTTTCACTTTAAAATGCCATACACATTTAGATCTTCCTTAAGTTAGAACAGCGGTCTTTAAGACCTAAATATATGAAATTAAAGCTCAAAGCAGGCCTTTAACTGCCAGTAGATTTCTTCATTCCAGGACAGAATTGGTTTTAAATTTTGAAACATTTCCCAGATGTGTTCTGGTGAGGCTAGTTGGGAGAAAGAAATGTCTGCAACATTTGCTCCAGACTTCTTGGACAGTGTACAAGGCCAACTTTTGAGTAAACAGTTGGGTATGTGTCTATCTTTCCCGTTAAATTCTGAATAAAACCCTGAGATTTCCACAACATGTTTTTTTCCAACTTCCCAAGTACTCGTCTAAATGCCACTCTTGAGTGCCATCAGTTATGAGAACGCATCTCATGCAGATTTCCACTGTGAAGTGCATTTCAGAAAATTATGGACATTCTCTGTTTGTTTGTGTATCAAAAAAAGTATTAGTGTATTTAGAAATGCAGGAAAGTCCAACAGTACTAAAATAAAAGATTTGCATGCATTTACATGCACATGTAGCCAAGCTGGCAAGAACAGAGGAGATGGTATTACAACCCACACAGAGAATCTTCTGTCTGTGCCAAGAACAAGATTACCTCACTATACCTTTACAGAGCTAATAGCTGTCTGATGCTTTATTAATGATTATATTAAACAAATAAACAATAAATAGATCAGATAAATAGATCTTGAGATCAGTTAAAGCAGCATTTAAATCTGTTAAATTTGCAATATAGCACCTACAGTAAATACAGTTTTAAAAATACCACTTTAATTAACATGATTAAAATATGATTTCAATGCCCTGAGAGTTATTTTACATGCACCAAATTATTCACCAAATTATAGATAGCTTGCAGATGAAAATGTCTTATGGTAAATTTAACATCTGTAAGTTATGTCATTATGCTAGTTTTGACATAGGCCTATATGACAAATAAATAAATGAAATAGGCTTTTTTTCTTCCCACAACTTTATGGGAAAAAGACAGATCAAAATTGTCTTAAGGGCATAGTAAATGATCAGGTTTGTATTCGGTCTTTCAGTGTTTATGTAATATTTTTTGTATCGGGGGCACCAATTCTAGTGATGCCAAAATGATATCAGCATCAAAGACAGCAAGAAAAAGACTTATTGCAGAGAATATGGAAATGTTAAGAGAATTAGGGAAGAAAAACAACAATAAAAAAATAAACAAAACAAAAAAACTGATTTCCTGAGTCCCCTGACCTGAGTAGAGGAAAACAAATCAGTGAAGCTCATATTAAAATATATTAAAAAAGGTGCTTTCTTTGAAATGTTATCTTTTTGCCTGTATACACATGGGTACACATGTATGAAATCCACAAAACATTACAATTTACAAATTAAAAACATATAAAGGACGCTCACACTGACACACTCACACAGACTGATTCAACAGTTGACATTTAACAAAAAGCACAATTACAGTAGAGACAGGAGCAACATCATCAAATCATGTGTTTCCAACAAAATGAGATGGACACAGTTAATACAGAATCAGTGACACACAAAACAACCATAACATTCATACATGAACAGAACAGAAAAAAAGTGAAACGTTCACGAAAAAAGGTTTGCAGCCTCGTTTAACCCATTTTACGACTGATCACTGTGGAGTAACAGAGACAGACTGTAGATTCATTCTCAGGATGCATGCCGTGCAAACACACTGTCTGTTGGTCAAGCAGCATTAATGCAGTGTTTTGAAGCGTCTCCTCCAACCAGCCAGTGTCACTGCCGCCCACCATCCCTGTGCTGCCATGCAAACACTTAGGGACGTCAGCAATGGAAGTCTGGAACACATGCAGTCATGCAGCAGGCCAGAGAAGCAAAAAGGGATAGGAAAAGTGGGGAAATACAGAGTGGAAAAAAGAGAAAGGTAGCAAGAGAGAAAGAGGAACATAAACCAGAGTGATGAACACAGACACACACAGTGAGAAAGATAGAGAGAGAAAGAGAGAGAGAGGGGGAGAGAGAGAGAGAGAGAGAGAGAGAGAGAGAGAGAGAGAGAGAGAGAGAGAGAGAGAGAGAGAGAGAGAGAGAGAGAAAGCGAGGGTTACCTCCCCCCTCCCAGTGGGTGCTGAAAACACAGTCTGTGTGAGGGGTATCTGTCACAAAGCGGACACTTAAAAAAAAAAAAAAAAGAGTGGGGTTTTCAAGAGTAAAAATAAAAGAAATGCATCAGTCGCAAAAACGGGGGAAAAAAAAAAGCTTAAGATGTGGGTCAGAGGTCAACATGAGGTCAGCATGAAGTCAGAGATCGGAGAGGAGTGAGAAGGAGGAAGAGTAGGGCGGCTAGGCTGCAGATGACATGTCCAGAGAAACACAGAGAGGGACATATTCACAGGAAATGAAAACACGGCTCCCAAAAGGACATTCAATGCACCAACATTAACCCTAAAGAAACAGACTACTACACATGCAGTCACAGGCAGAAAGATTTAGATGCTCTCCCACAAAAGTCTAAACAAAGAGGTCTTACTCTGTTGTGATCTAGTGTTTTTTTTTTCCTTGAACATATTTTAGAGATGAACAAAATGTAGAAATAAAAATGATTCAGAAAAAGTTTAGATTTTTTTCTTCAAAAAAACAGTACTTTATCCATAGTCAAACTATCGCTGTTTATATAAATAATGATCCTGCTCAAAGTAATGATGTGTCATTTTATTATATACAGATATGATGAGTTGCACTTAACACTGCAATTAGCAACATTAGGTAAAAGACGTCTTTGACATCAAAACTGACAACTATTTTGCTGCTTCCCACTGTTTCCAGTCGAGAAAGTCTTTATAAATAAGAAACTGACACAAAAATATTCTTTTGTGAGAGTTTTAAGAATATAGCGAATTAAGATAATTGTCTTTCAAATGAAAAGTTAACCTGTGAAATAAGAGAAAAAAATCTCTATTTAAAAAAAATTAAATCTCATGTACAAGGACATTTGTAATAAATATCTGCATATTGTCCTTCACTACCTTTTACAATGTTTGTATAGCGAGTGTGGCTTGGTTTTAATTTGCTGGAGTATTAATATATTCATTTTCCCTGTCTGATAGTTTATTTGCACTTTCATTCTTTATGGCACATTTATTGTTTTTTTCATTTCCTTATCTTATGTGAGGCAGCCTTGGGTATAGAAAGGTGCCATGAAATAAAATTTATTATTATTGTTATTATCATTATCATTATTTCTTTTTTATGGCCTTAAAATTCATGATGGGTTATCTACGTGATTGGTTTAAGACTAGTTAAACTGGATCGGTAAGTTGTAAGCGTCCTAAAATATGAGACTGGTGTAAAACAGACGACTTGATATAAAAATATTTAAAGCCACTGTGTCAAAAAGCAGGAACGGCTTTTGGGAGGCAGGTAGCCAGACAGGTAGATGGACAGAACGCATACAAGGTTATCAGATTCACTGCAGCTGTGATCTGAACGCGTTCCTTTTCACCCTTTGACCGCCATGGTCACCATGGAATGCATAGTTACATCTCTGATATTGCTCCAGTTTTCACAGTAAGGACCTATCACCTGTCCGACTAACTCATCCTCTGCACTGGACACAGAGAGGAGAAGCCAGTCCAGGAGGATGAGGAACTCACTTTTGTCCAGAGGTGAAAATGGAATCAATAAGATGCAGAGTATGCACGAGTGAAGGAAACCATGAGCAAAAAGAGTAAAAGACTAAGGACCGACAGTTGCTGGGAGAGCCAGATATGTGAGGCTTACTTAGAATCTATGTGGACTGATCATGTATGACGAGATGCTGCTCAATGAATTATCTCGCTAAAGTGAAGTCCATTAAACACTAGATGATTCTTAGACATTACTGAAATATTAATACTTTAAGCTGACTGTTCATAATAAGCTTATCATGTCTTTAAAAGATAAAACACTAATAAACTATTTATGATAGGACAATTTTTCTTTCTGTAGAATAATTAAAGTTATTTTCTACTGAGGAACAGTTTCTAGAATTCAGACATTTATCATATAATCCTCATTTTATGGATCCTTTACAACATTTCTCCGTTACCCACCAAAGACATAAATATATACAGTGAAAATGTTTAAGCAGAGACTCTGCGGGGGGACGCAGTACAGTAGGAGTGTCCTGAGTCCAGTTGCATGTTGACGAGGTAAAATCCTTTAAAATGTGCACATTGGTGGCAGCTTTCCCACAACTAAATAAGAACGGCACTGGAAAAACAGAGACTTCAAAGGGAAAAGATTTATCTCATTTTGTCTTTTAGGAAAAAGGAAAAAATGATTTACAATGGTGCTAAAAGGTTTGCAAACACTTCAGAAGCTTCTATATTCCTGAAGGAATACAAAACCAAATTCCTAAAATTGATGAGAGTGTATCCAATTAAAGAAAAAGCAAAAAGCACTATACTTGGTCATCTATTTATTGGAAAAAAATAACCAACAGTACATGCTTCAGTGACATAAACGTGATGCTCACAGATCTCCTGGGATTAGAAGTTAATTTCAAAATGAAATTAAAGAATAAAGCGCTTTAAATCAATGATGACACAAACCTGTCAGTTGGCACGATTCATTTCTAATTAACTCAAGTAACTGATCCCTCTCTCACACTGGCTGATGTTAATGCCCACGTCCAGAGCAGTGGACAGTGATGCACAACAGGACTGCAAGCAGAAAAAAAAACCCAACAACACTGTTCTGCAAAAAGAACAATGGTGCATGTCAATCATTAAACATGCAAATAGGTCAGAGTACTGTTTGGTAAATGCTTTCTGGACAAATGAGATCAAAACAGAACTTTGTGCTTTGAATGAGTAACATTATGTTTGGATAGAAAAATGCAAATACATCTGAATTACAATTTTTTTCCCAGCATTGTAACATGGTAATAATAATAATAATAATAA
>JBAMYA010000024.1:7202867-7234505 GCA_037176975.1 Arrhamphus sclerolepis | reverse complement strand
CATGGTAATAATAATAATAATAATAATAATAATAATAATAATAATAATAATAATAATAAGTATTATTATTATTATTATTATTATTATTATTATTGTTATTATTATTATTAGGACTTGGACTTTTGCAATAATCTGTTAGGGACTGTGATGGATGAAGCCCATCTTATGTACAAATGGTAAGAGACATCTTTGCTCACACAGATGTGTAATATTTCAAAAAATAAAAAAATGACGAACTATTATATTTCATCTCATCTCCTGAACTTCTTGAACCGGTGAGAAAATCTGATAATATTCCAGATGAAAAAAACAACAACAACTGACCGTTTGCAAACTTTGAGCACCACTGTATGTTTATTGGAAATGTGATTTGGGGTCAATGGAAAAGGGAGGGTGGGGGCAGGTTGCACTGAGGGATCCGGGGAGATAGCTTACCGTTGGTCATACCAGGGGAGAGGTGTTCTCTCTCATTGTGTCGACGTCTGTTGAGCTCACGGGAACCTTGCCTCAGAGGCTGAGGAGGCTGGCCCTCCAACATGTTGATGATGTCCATGCGGTCAATACTCTTCAGAGCTGTGTAGAGGCTCTCCACTGCAGAGAAAACACAAAGAAAAGACTCAAGTAAATAAGGTGGGGGTGGAGGGGGTTCAGGCCAACACACAAGTCTAACCGACTGGATGAAAGAGACGGGACATCAAAGAATCTGAAGGAATAAATGCACCCACAGAACACTTAGACCTCATTCACTCACTCTTGGCCCTTTTGCCTTCACGAGTGGCCCACAGGTTGAGTAGTGCAGAGCTCTGCTCCAGCAGGGAGTTTGGATTCTCAACTCGAATCTTATTGATGTCGTCCACACTGAGCTGAAGTTCACGCGCCAACTCTGTTTAGAAAATAATACACAGGAGATAAAGAAAGCAAGTGAATTATTGAAATCATATAATGCTCTTACAGCATAGTGTCTTTTTTTTTTCCAACTGAATGTAGCACGCTGCCTCACAGTAGCTCTGACGATACAGGCAGTTCTCTCTGAAAATTAGCTATGGCTCTCAGCAGGGAAGCAGAACATAATTAGATTCATTGGCTGGATGCCAATGTTGTAACTTTGTTGAAATAGCAGCCCTGTGCCAGGCAAGCTTGTGAGACACAAGATAAACATGGTTGGTTCACATAAAGCCTGATTCTGAACTCCCATGTTTCACTCACCAGCCCAGCTCAGTCCCAACTGCTCTGCAATCACAGCCATCTTCAGCTCTGTTCTTTCCATGGCACTCATTGATGCTGAAAAAAAAACATTGCTAACACTCAAACATTTGACCTCTGTAAACTGTTAATCAAGAAGCTAATTGAATCTGTATGTGCTGCAGATAAAACAATATGCTGAAATAAATTTCAATCTGTTTCCACAACCAAGAAAAACATCATTCAAAAGTGTGAGGGTTAGAGTCTCCTACCCATAGCAGGCTCATTAAGGGCGCTGTATCGTTCTCTCAAAGCCAGTGGTGTAAGTGTTCGCCTCCGGTCTTCGCTGCCAACAATCTGTGAGTGGTGAATAAATACTAGTAAAGACATCTCACAGACAATGCCTATCCTTAAATAAAGTTGTTATGTCGTCTTACTACCAAACTTTGAAGGCTGTACCTTGATGCATGGGGGCATAGTTATGTTAAGGTTGCAGAGCACATGTTGACTGTCCTCATACTTGGTAGACTTGCGCAGGAAAGACAAAAATCCAGTGGGCTCTTTACTGTTATCTCTCACCTTAGGCATACAAATCAAAAATAGATAAATAGAGTGCAAAGAAAGCCCGTGTACTAACAGTAACCAACAAAGGATATAACTTTGAGGAAAGCCAAATTCTAAAACCTTAACAGAGACAGGAAGGCGATTATCCCTAAAGGCCTGGAAACTGAAGCAACGAGGCTGCTGCGTGGCCTTTCTCACTGGCACAAGATTCCCTGAACACTCCAGGTGAAGAGGCATGCCCTCCATCACCTGCAATATATAATCTACGTGGTTATCTCGAAGACGGGTCGAGAAGATCCCATGGTCCTTATCAATACTCAATAAGGTTCATGTTCTAGGCTGATGGTGTTCATCCATTCATGCAGAGATACTACCTTGTCTGTGCACTGACCTCTATGTCTCTGCTGCGAGCCACCTCTGTAAAGTTCTCATGCTGTTCCAAGGTTTTATCCATCTTATCATCGGTCATGCAATAGCAGCGCAGGCGGCCCTCACGAAGCTCATTCATCTTTGCAAAAACCACAAACTTGGCCATATAGGGTACAGCTGATAGCTCTCTGTAGAGCAGGTTGGCAAAGGAGACGGCCTCAGCTGTCCGAGGACAGTCTGCTAGCCAGAATCTGAAAGAATTGCATGCAATAACAATGTTGACCGAAAATACACTATTTGTCTTCCTTGGTTACAGTCCAGCGAAAGAAGCTACAGTATGACAGCTAAATTGTAAATGTTGGAACTTACCGTGCTGAGACATTAGTTGTAAAACTGGCACAATCATTGGTATAGACAAGCTTGGTTGTGCCAGTAATGTCCTCCCACTGGGCTGGGGCTGTACCACCTGACAGAAAGTATAAGGAAAAGATTGAGGGCAATTTTAACAGTATGCCTGCTTTTACCCATGCAAATCAGCAGCTCTGGCCCATAAACCTTTTCCTTGCATGGTATTAAACTGCTCCCACTGATGCAAACCCATCCATTCCATGCAGTACCTATGACAGAGCAGAGAAGACGCAGACTGGTGGTGTCGCCCTCCCCTGAGTCTCGAGGGCTCTCCCTCCAGGACGGGGGCAGGGGTATACGCAGGCCAATTGGTCGGTGAAACTTGCGCCTCCGAGGCTCTACAGTGACCACAGGGCTAAAGTTTGCTTGGTTACCCAGGAGCTTTGCAACCAACTCATCTGGAACTGGCTGAGCCTGAGGTTAGAAGTGAATCATGGAAAGAAGGGCAAGTGTGACAAGGGCAGAGGTTTGTTGAGAAGGGTAAAAAAGCAACAACATGTAGGTAAGAAAGAAACAAAGAGGAAGGGGACATTTAAAAAAAAGGGAAAACAGAGAAGCAAGTACAAAAAAAAATACCAAAAAAGAGAGAAAAGAAGCATGGAAATGAAAGAGAATGAAAAGGTCAAAAGAAGACAACCAAATCAGAAAAAAATAAAGATGAAGAAAAAGAGAACACGTCCACAGTGAATAAAATGTCACAGACAATACATCTGAACAAACAATAGGAACACAAACTGTTGAATGGCTTTATAATTCTTTTTTTTATTGAGAAGTTTTACAGTTAACAAGACGTTTTTACAATCACTAATACAAAAAGGATATCAAAGAATAAGGCACTGTGGTTTTCACAAGGCCATCGTCATGCCAGACATGCTTAATACAATCACCTCCATTAAATAGATGTTTTGGAGAATTATACTGAATTTTACATCTATTTTATCTATATTTAGTTATATCCTATATGTTTAGCTCATGGGGTTGCAGCATGGGTGGTAAAATGTTAGTTTACAAGACATACGGAACAGTACATTTAAATTCATTCTTGTGTCCTAAGGACCAAAACATACAGCAGAAGGTCAATTCAGTTGATACCCACTATCACTGAAATACGTGGCCAATGGAATCACAAGTGTATATCTGATAATTAAAACCCATAAGATGCTGTTCTATGAATTCATAAAGGAATTTTTCTTGTAGGTAGGATGTAATGTAATCAGAATAAAATAAACTGAAAAACTAGGCCCACATTATAGAGGATTGAAATAAAATAAAAGATGACATTTGATGTACTTTGTACATTCAAAAATGCATGAAATCATTCCAAATTCTCACAGGCATACATGACAATATCCAGAATAAATCTGGACACTGGCTGACAGAATGACTTTAATTCTGATATTACAGTTTGTTCCTTTGATATTTCCTTTTTGAAACAGGATTTTGTGGTGGGGCATCAGAATGAATCGGGTAAAGTCATAATTGGATATTAAAAGAAACCTTTGACATAATTTTTTATATAGTAAAGTGTAAAAAACACTTTCTCTTGTCTTTGGTGTGTATGTCTGAGAAAACCTGACCTGGAAAGTGCAGTCTTACAATCATAAGTATATGCCATTAAATAGTTCTAAATAAAATTGAAAAGGTTTAAAGATCAGGTGCCAAACTGTCATACTTTTTAATGTAGTCAAATCTTTCCTTCCTTTTAAAAAATTGTGGATTTTAGCACATGTTTTAGACACAAATGACAGCAGAACCACTGAAAAATCAAAGTCTTTCTTTGCTGAAAGAATCATGCAGAATTTTGCTTGTCTTAGGTATCTCAAATGAAGGTGTTAAATATACAATTTAGAGGGCTTGTCATGCACATAAATACATTAGTGATAAGGACACTTAAGACAAAACAAATGCAAATATATCAGCAGAAAACGAGCAGTCCATAGGTGATAAACTGTGCCAGATGCATGCATTATGTAAGCTATAAAGTAACAGAAAAAAATTCCCTAAAAACATAAACAGAAAATTAAACAACATAAAAGTATGTCAGGAAAACTTGGCACAAGTGCTGATATGATCAGGCCATTTCATCATAAATCAAAACAAATCCAACATGCTTGTTTCAGGCAACACATGCACTAATTCTGTGTTTCCTCTCCTTCCTTTTCCTCATCGTCCCATCTCACCTGCAGCCCCAGGCGGACTCGTTTGGTGACTGCCGTCTCGGGAAATGTGGCCTGAACCATCGGCACCAGTTTGCTTGTGAGCGAACCTCCCTCTGGACCAATAAGGTCGCTTTCCTGTTGGACTCTCGACACAACAGCAAAGTAAAGCGGGAAATCGGTAGAGATGATGCGGCGGATTCGCTTCTTCCCAAGTTCCTCTTGACTTTCTAGGTCTGAAGATGAGATAAGGTTGAAGTACTGAAGCCAGTCGGTGTGACAGTACCCATGATTCACTGAAACTCTTACCCTCATCCATCCCATTCAAGATTGTCTCCAGCACCTCGTCGCCATAACGATTGCGGTGTTCTTTCCAGACCGAGCCGTTTTCACTCCTCAGCACAACAAGTTCCCGGTCACCACGGACCATGGCAGCAAAGTGGGGGATCTCTACAATCACAGGTCTGCCAAACACAAGAAGAACAAAAACATCACGTTCTGAATACAGTCAAGTGAACCAAAAAAAAGGACACTGTGTTTAATTCAAACATAGAAGGACATAAAAAATGATTTTCTCCTTACACATGCTTAAAATTAAGTAAATACAACCTGAAATGAGCAACATGCTATATCATGCAGTGAAATTATCGAAACATCTAATGGAGAGAAAACTGGCAACTCTATTTAATGTGTCCAAGTTGTGAATAAACTTTCTCACTGTAAAATGATGAGATCAAAATTGTTTGTAAATTGCCGGATGACCCTACCCAGACTGATGGGCAGCAACAAATACTAGACCAGTAAAATGCTAAAACATCTGGTTCCCAGAGCCTGGGTGCATCTTACCATCTTAATTCTGAATATCTAAGTGGTAACAGTAACCTACCACTTGTTATTTATGTTTTGATGCATCTAGGCCAGTATTTTCCTATTTTTAAGACTTTGAAATGACGAGATGTAAGCAAAACAGGAAAAAGAGGGCCAATTTAAATTGAATTTGGAGAAAATAAAAGAGGAAAAAAAAGATCATTGTCGTTATTTCAAGTTAATGGAGAGAAGAGTATTTTAGATGCTTGCTTACCCCAGAAACTGCATACCAGCTGGACCCAGGGAAATGATCCTGCTGGCCAGCCCCTCTCCTTCCACCAGAGGAGGGGGGCAGGTCAGCTTCTGCGGCTTCACCAGGCGGCAGGTAATACGGGTGGGTGCAGCACACGTCCGTGGAGGTATGATGACACGCAGACCATTATGCCTGCTGCCTCGCATTGAACCGCCCCGAGCATCCACCATAAAACTGACCAGGAACCTGTCGTTGAACAAAAAAAAATAGAAATTTAGCCACCTGAAAAGACAGAAAAATAAGCGATGTAAAATGCTTTTTTTCTGAGCTGACCCTGTGTGTATGGGACTGGCAACTGGGCTGACATTGTCAGAGGTTTCAGTTGCAGGGCTGCTGGGAATCAGTGAGTCCTCATCGTATTCTTTAGGCAGTGGAAGTGGAGTGTGCTGCTACATGAGACAAAAAGAAAAATCATTATCTGAAAAAAATCTTCTGAAACGGTGCAACAAATTATTTAATTTGATAAGAAATTGTATTTCTTATACCATCATACATAACAATCTTATTGAAGGGGCTAGGAGGACATTCTGTGTGTTCTTGTCCCAGTTTTAAAGTGCTAATTTTACAGTTGTTAATAAGCAGGTGTTAATGTTTATTCAACCATTAATTTATAAATCATGGTAATGGTTAATAAGGAAGGTTCTCCTTTTTATTACATCACAAAAGTCGCCACAGTATGTTCATGTTTTATATAAATACAATTTTGTTTTTTTTTTAATTAAAGGCTTTATGCTTTAATTAAAACATGTTCAGGATGTATGCGATTTCTTCATAATGATCAGACTAAGGAACTGCCTGAGCTTGAAAGTTGATTCATGAGCTTGGAAGCAGAGGTTTGGTTTTAACTGGAGATTTGCAGATTTTCCTGAACTTTAAACCAAATCTTGAAACTCAGATGGAGGTTTCCCAGTTACTTGACTTCTTTCAATGAACTGAAAGTGGAACTTGCTGAGTGGAGGAAAAGCTAGAACTTTTCCTTTCCATGAACAGCTGTTTCAGATAAACAAAACAAAGAGCTTTAGGAAATAAGAGCTGGTTAAAGTGCGATCACGCAAGATCATAAATACACAACTGTGTTTTCACATAACAAGTACTTGTTGACGACAGTTAAAGACATCCAAACAAAAGACATTACAGAGTTGTGCAGCAGCAAATTACTGAACAATTTTGATCATTTGACCATGTCTCTGAAATGCAATGCAAAAAAAAAGAAAAAAAAAAGAAAGAAAACTATGCAGCAATCCTGCATTTTTAGTTTGCAGTATGCCAGACTTTTTTCTCTATACTGTACCTGATTTATTTCATGTTCTTTCAGAATTACTGTCTCTGGCGAGACACGAGGAATCCTGGGAATGGCTGGCGAGTAATTTCTGTTGTATGAAAAGAAATAAAATGTCAGATTGAGGACATATCTTTACATCTCAGCTCCTCCCAAGTGATCATTCTGGTTTTCAGTGTGTCTCTAAGGTGCAGTCCCTTCCACCCATGCGCCTATTAGCCTGTGGCCGCTAGCTTGGTTCTCTACCCTGCTTCCCCACACATCCCCCTTACGCTGTGCCCAGCCCTCTCTCGTACTCCAGTGATTTCTTGGGGGAGAGGAAATCGTCATCATGGTCTTTCATGTCATCCATCTTCATGTACCTGGCACCTTCTGTCCCCAAAAGCTCCTCTCCTTCAGAGAACAACATGCCAAAGAGAGCGAACAGACGTGGTCAGGTTGGTGAAACAGCAACAAGAGAAAAAGAGAAAGAAAACCCACTGTTAACTAGCAGTTAGAAGGGTTAGACAACATGATGACCCATGATGCACACAGATGATTTTGTTATTTTCGGGATTAGACTGGTGACATGAGTTGTTAGTGAAAGTAAGAAAATTAGTTTACACTGAATTAGTAAAATAAATTGCAACTGCTACCACAGAATTTATGAACAATACACCACTTAATTATAAGGTGTCAGGTCTAGACTTAAGCTTCTGACGCTTTTTATTCAGAATTCCTGAGTATTACAATGATGACAATCGTGGAGGGAAAAATCATGCAACTTGAAAAAGCCATCAAGCTCTCTGGTGAGAGCATGCACAGTTGACATTTAGTACCAAAAATGTATTCCTTTTGAATAAATAGTTACTTCGGTGGTGATTTTGGGCAGCAGCTCCTTCAGAGTAACACATGAGCAGATTTACCTCCAGACAATCACAATAGCATATTTTAACCACAGTGTACAAAAGCTAAAGTACATATTGTCCCCTCCCCCATTTGAACAGATAGCATATCAAGATCTAAGGTGGGTTTTGATTACTTACCCCCCAAAAACAAGCAATACTGTCTTAGAATCAGCAGCTGCAAAAGGAAAAGTCTTCCCTGTGTCTATACGAATTTGTGACAGTACCAGCACGGCTCGTGTGAGTGGGTTTCTGCATGAGGTCCAGAGCCAGAGTAATGTCGTGGGTGTCATTACACTATGTTTGACTCAGTGACTGCACATCTAACAGGTTCACATGAATCAGCTCATGTCCTGTATATCCTGTATGCCCCGCGTGTATGCATGTGTGATGTAGGCAAAATGTTATATGAAAGGAGAACGCATCACATTATCTGCTAATATCACTTTACTCTACCGGATATGAGATGTGCCTTTAAGACAGCAACTCAGCTACTTTCTATATTTAGAGCCACACTGATAATCTGTTGGGTGAATTATCAGGGAACTAAAATTATAAAGACACAATATCCTCTGTGATTATTGTCAATGCCCGTGCAAACCTCACACACCAAACATGAAACTGTCACATGGGATTTCTGGTGACACGAGAGCAGCAAAAATCGAGTCTCAAACATGAACTGTAAACTACATCAATTTTTGAGTTGAAATGACAAAGCAGCTGCTTATTCATACAAAAACAGATGCAGAGAAACCAAAGCATTATGTTCTGAGTTCCATCTTATGAACTGACACTTTGCTGTTATCTGAGGTCAGGCTTGTTTTTCCACTCGTCTGCTCCTTATGTTTGAGTTGTGTTGTTGGTGGCAGCTTTTCCACACACAAAAGTGCAGTAGTGAGAAAATATTAATATACAACTAGAGGAAACCACTGGGAGTGATTCCACAAAGCAGCACAAAATTCAGGCAAAGAAAAAGAACCCCAGCAAACTGAAATAGTTATAATACATATACTTAAAAGCAAACCCTAACTCAGGCACCTTCATGGGGCCTCTGCCTCTGGAAACCTGGTAGATCCGATGTCGACCTTCTCTCTTTGGAATACTTTTCTTTTCTTTCTTTTCCTTTTTGACAAAAATGTTTAATTCAATTTTGGAGAATATGTGAGTTTTGTAATGCACAGCAGGAACTCAAATGCACTGACCGCCCCACACAAGAAAGCATAATTTGTTTTACTGGAGCAAATGCCATGAACAAAAGTCACTTCACAAAGTGAAGAAATGTCGACTAGCTACTATATTAAAGTTCAAAAATTTTGCATATTTAACAGTATAAGACACTCACATTTTGGCACTAATGTATGAATATTCCTTGGAGTTTAAAGCTCTTTTCTCTTTGAAAAGGTGCATTCCGTTATTGCGCTTTTGCATTATAATTATATCAGTGATGGCATAAATCTGTCTAAAAATATGTCAGTGTTTTTCTCTCTTTTTTTGAGATTTCCAAAGAAAGATTGTTTTAATGGCTTCCCTATCACCAAATCCTGAAGTACTTACCTGGCCAGTTAGCTGTCAGATGTTCAACAAAACAACTGCATGTTGTTGACATGGTGAGTTAGAAAAGTGACTGGAAAACCAAAACCAACACCTGAACATCACTATAGGCTCTTAGGTACCTATAGGATGAGATGTTAATTCTCTGTATCCACTTTTATAAGTGACCTCTTCCACATCCGCTTTTTTTTAATGTAAAAATTTGTTAAACTTTAAAGCTTTAGATTTTAAAGATTTCTCCCCTCCATTTCCTTTCTGACTCAACAATCTCCTGGCCCACAGGTGATACATTAGATGACAGGAGCATGAGATTGTTGAAAATAATTAAATGCATAATTAACACGATGGAGGCAGATATAAAGAAAAACAACGGCAGACACAAAGGTTGCAAAGCAATTTCCTCTAAAAGACAACACCAGTCCACTTTAAGCTGTAAAACCTCAAACAGCAGGTATGATCTATGTGTTGGCTGTGACTGTTACTATAAAAATAATGACTTATGTCAGAAGATGGAGGAGACAAAGACAACTGAAGATTTAGAGAAGGAGGGTCTTAAGGACATATAGAGGTTACAGACATGAGTGCTATGGGTGCATGCCAATGAGAAACCAG
Organism: Arrhamphus sclerolepis; assembly: GCA_037176975.1. Lineage (NCBI taxonomy): Eukaryota > Metazoa > Chordata > Actinopteri > Beloniformes > Hemiramphidae > Arrhamphus > Arrhamphus sclerolepis. The sequence continues at coordinate 7,224,380 of JBAMYA010000024.1, read as the reverse complement.
AGTCACAATCACAGTGAGCACCACTACAGAGAGACTGAGAGAAAGAAGCAGTAAAACGTGGACGAATGAGCTTGAAATGGAGCAACACACTTTGCTACAACCTATGAATGCTGCACAAAGAAATAAATAAACATTCATACCTAATGTTAGCTGTGCAATTCCTAAAAAAAAAGGATGAAAGGCAAACAAATTGAGTTGAAAATAAATATTTCTAAAATTCAAACATCAATTACTTATAGTTCCTACTGTTTTTCTATGATTAATACAGGTATTAGTGTTATACCTTCATCCTCAGATACATCTAGTATTTCATCCACAGTTTCTGGGAAACTCATGCGATGTTTCTCTGTGGTCGTCTGCAGGACACAAAAGGACATTAAAAACTCATATCAGACATGACGACAGCAGAGGACAAGCTCTTAAAACTTTTTGAGAGCATTTTCATGTTTGGCATTTCAGTGCTACATCATGAAAGTTAAATTTGAAACTTCTCACCATGGAAGCTGTCTCCTCAGTGACGAGCTTCAGGACGTCAATCACAGAGATGTAGCCCAACCTCTTGGCAATGGCCAGAGCTGAAGTACCATGCTGTCAGAAAAAGAGCAGGTGACTGATTAGATCTGGGAAAACAAAACCTTATGAATAAGCACGACAAAGAGCAGGCGTACTCATACTCACAGTTGTGGTCTCATTGGGCTGAGCGCCATGTTTCAGTAACAGCGTTACAATGTCTGTATGTCCTTGTTGTGCTGCCTGGTGCAGAGGAGTGTAACCAAGCTGCAACAGAGACAGAAACTGTTCTAACATCTCTCTCTCTCTCTTTTTAAAATACAAAACATCTAATTAATTTGCTGTAAAACAGTCTGTTAAATAGTCACCTTATCTCCTTCTTTACTTTTATATGAAAAAAAAGCTAATTTGAAATAATGCCTAATGGAGCTGTATTCACTGACAATATGTAATGCAGGTCTATGACTCAAACTGTAGTTCTATCAAAAACCAGAGGGAGGCACTCACCCTGGTTTTGCTGTTAACGTTGGCCTGTTGCTGCAGGAGAAACTTCACCATCTTGATGTTGCCATAGTGACATGCTACGTGCAGAGGGGTGTAGCCCATCTGGCATAGGAGGAAAGCGGGGAAGACTTTTAAAGACGGTCCTAATTCATTGCTTAAATTCATTTGTCAATCAAATCACCATGTATATTTGAGTTGATAATGACTTCAGTTTTCCAGCTATATAAACTCAAGAGTTTAAATTCACATAAGGTTTAATTAACAAAAAAGTGAGTATATACCAGAGCTGTGAGGGGCTTGAACCACTTAGCACTCAGACATGTACTGCAGATAACATACGTGTCTGCAAGGCTATTTATGCTACGGCACTTATGCACTATCTTTTACACCTCAAAGTTTATGGCACAAGTAGTTTCTAAACTAAGGTTTGACTAACTTGATTAACTATGCAAAATCACGAAATGAAACATTCTCAGCCTGATTATTTACACCGCTGGTTTTTATGACTATATGATGATCAAGCAACAGAACGTACTCGTGTGGCAGCATAGACTGAAGCTCCTTGCTTCACCAAAATATCAGCAATGCCAACATGTCCCTCTTGTGCCACCAGGTGCAGTGGGGTTAATCCACTCTGCAATACAATCAGGTTATATGTGAGATAAACTATAGAAATATCTTGCTGCAGTTCCTTCATTGTTTAACTATCTGCTCTTGCCTTGTTGCCAAGGTTGACGTTGGCCTGTTTGGAGATGAGCAAGGAGACCATGTCAGGTCTGCCCTCCTGCGAGGCCAGGTGGAGAGGTGTGACTCCCTGCAGTGACTCAGCATTGGCCGAAGCTCCATACTGCAGCAGGCTGTTGGCCACCTCCACCTGGTTCTGCTTGGATGCAATGTGTAGGGCAGTGTAGCCATTCTAAAAAACAACAAAACAAAAGCCATGAACTGCGTTTAAAAGACTTAACATCCATGATATTAAACAACTTTCCTTGAAATATATAAATATTTTTTACCCTGGCAGCACTATGTGGCGACCCTCCTTTGCTGACGAGTAAGTTAACAACATCTAGGTTGTTGTGATGTACAGCAACATGCAGCGGAGTCAGGCCATTCTGTAAAAATAGAATTGCAGGTTTTTATCTTTCAATTATAATCTTTTCTGTATTTCCTCCATGCAATAAAATTGTTCTCCTCTCTGTTTTTTCCCCTCACCTTCCCAGCCGCATTAGGGTTGGCTCCTCTCTCAAGCAGCAGCTCTGCTACGTCCACCTTGCCATACTTGGAGGCCACATGAAGTGGAGTGAAGCCTTTCTACAGAAGTACCAGAGGGAAGTATTATTAGGTTGGGCTATAGAAACTGCTGTAACTGACATTTTCAAAATACCAAATGTTACAGACAAGCTTTACCTTGGTCATCTTCGTCTGCTGAGCATCCATGTCCAGGAGGATACGCACTGTTTGTACGTGACCTTCTCTGGCAGCGATGTGTAGAGGCGTGTGACCAGCTGTGGTGGTGGAGTTGGGATTGGCTTTGTGCTCCAAGAGAAGCTTCACCAGTTCCTTGTGGCCCATCCGGGCAGCACAATGCAGAGGTGTTTGGTCATCCTGGCAAGGTAAAAGAAACATAACATACTCCCTGAAAATTGCTAAAATTAAGTTTAGATTCTGTTTTAATTTCTTTGCTTTCCATCATGACCTCTGTTACTTATAAATAAATGAAGCAGAGGTGTGTAAAAGGGAAATGTGCAATTTTCCTAATTTTGTTCCCCAAAACCTCTGATTGTTCAGACAGCACTTCAGCTAGAAAGCGCTGACATTCTTTAATAGTTGATGTAACCGCATGGATAAGAAATCACTTTGGGAAAACTTTGTCAAGGACCACAATGCAAAGTAGTCAAGTAGTCAGCTAATATATGAAGTTGAGAAGAAAACACCCTTCATATTCTCTTCAGTGAAGTCAAAGCAGATTAGGAATCATTGCTTTTTTTCTTTCATACCAATCCTGACTTTGTCTCATTTGGGGTAGTAGAATTTTATTTTGTGTGTGACAAATCTACCTTGGCCTTGGCATCCACTGGTGCTGCATTCTGCAGTAAAAACTCGGCCACTTCATAGTGTCCTGCCCGAGAAGCCATATGGAGAGGGGTTTCTACTTTCTGTTCAAAAAGAGTTAAGAAAACACTGATTTAACAACAATGCTTGTTGGTTATTTAAGTGATGCAATTTGAGTGAAACTTCAGCGAGGAGCTCACCACATTAGAGGCGCTGGGCGAAGCTCCTTTCTGCAGCAGGATCTTCACAATATTAAGATGACCCATGAATGATGAAACATGCAGGGGGGTTAGGCCAGACTGTTCAAAAGAATGGGAGAATAGAAACAGTTATAAGTGAACATCTAAATACTTTAGTACTCATATTCATTTTGATGCTTGCTTTTGGATCAGAGATGCTGATTATTTTTATTTTCTTATGATTTCTTACTTCAGTCACAGCCTCCAATGATGCTGAGTGTTTAAGGAGAAAGTCCATAACACGCAAGTGGTTCTTTTTACAGGCAATATGCAAGGGAGTGAAACCATTCTGTTGAAACAAAATAACTTTTGTTAGCACGTGTTAGCATGGATGTTACCAACTAGGAACCACACTGGGTAAAGTCTGTTGACAGCAACAGTTGCAAATTTATGGCTCGTAATGTAGTCTACAGACAATGATCAAGTTTGTCACTAACCAGGGCCCGTGAGTTGGGTTTGGCCCCTTTGTCCAGCAGAACTTTGGCCATGCGGTGGTGCCCGCAGTGTGCTGCCACATGCAGAGGGGTAAGATGGTCTAGTGTGATGTCATCAATCTCTGCGTTATACTGCAGAAGCTGCTTGACGCAGTCCATGTGGTCCCCTTGTGCTGCCATGTGGATTGGAGAGAGGCCATTCTGCAAAAAATAAAAATGTGTTGGCTCTCTAATCCCTGTGTGAAAACAATCAGCACAAAAAGCAGCAGCAAGAGGAATCTGTGGTTGCATTTGTTTGATGAATCACCCATTTTGGCTTTCATTTACTAAATAAAAAAGCCGAGAACAAATGACGCTCACTGATCTGGGCTCATAACCAAACCACATGGTGTTTCACAATTCTTTTGAGGAGAGGTGAAGAATTCGCTTTTGTTAACTCCATGTAGTTTACCTTAGTCTTTGCTTGAATGGGGGCTCCGTGGTCCAGCAGGATCTCAATAATCCTAACATGTCCATTTCTAGCCGCACAGTGGAGAGGAGTTAACTCATCCTGGAAAGAGATGATTGTCAAAGACTTAGCTGACAATACACGCGATTAAAAAAGTTAGACTGCTGGATTAAATAGTTGTGTGCTGCACCTTTGTCTTGGCATCAATCTGTGCCCCTTTATCGAGCAGGAGTCGGACCATAATAACATTCCCACGTCTGGAAGCAATGTGCAGAGGGGTGATGCCATTCTGCAAAGTCACACATGAACTCAGGTGAGCAAAGAGAAGCGAGGAAGGATGACTGACTTTCTACGGCTTCTAGTTATTTCCTACCTTTGGAGTGAAGTTGACATTTGCTCCTCGATTGAGTAGCAGTTGAGCTACGTTCAAGTTTTCATAGTGTGCGGCAATGTGGAGGGGTGTGAATCCAGTCTGCAAAATAAATGCCATTGGTATTGCACTTGCATTTTAGAGCATTTAAGACAAACCATAAAATTATACCAAAGATTAATTAATTTATTTTGGAACTCTGCTGCATGTGAACGACTGAGCTGGTGGCCATTCACATCCACACACCTTACTGAGCACATCGGGATTAGGGTCATTCTGCAAAAGCACTGCAGCCGTGCGTGTATCATCATTTCGAGCTGCGATGTGCAACGCAGGCAGTCGAACCTTTCCTTTGGTGCCGTAACTGATGAGCAGGGCTACGACATTCTCATGTCCCTGCTGAAGAGCCACTGCAAGAGGAGTAAATCCATCCTGCAGCACAACAGAGAATTAGAGGAGTTACATTGGCTCTTGGAGAGAAAAAGAGAGTGGTGTAAGGAGAGAAGCTTACGGAAACAAAACAGAATGGAAACACAGTGAGTGTGGACCAGCAAGGACGGGTCTGAGGAACTGCATTACTTTTTAAAAATATCTCTCTTGGTTCTTTGATACCTCAGTTGGAATGCTCTGATTGGCTCCGTTCTCCAGAAGAAACTTCACAACCTCTAGATGGTTTTCTTGTGCAGCCATGTAGAGTGGAGTGAAACCTTTCTGTCTCAGAAAGACAAATAGCAGACAGACGCACACGCACACACACATATAGGCAGAGCAGCAGAGGAGACACAACAACAGGAAAATAGTCATAGATGCACACACAAGGATGCACACAGAAAGGAATCCAGCCCACAGAAATATTGTAACAAAGACACTTGTTAACAGATGGAATTGCCATATTTACTACAATGGCTTCACATATAAGTTCACATTTTAAGCAATGAAGAGCACCCTCTGGCCCGCTGCTGCAACAGCAGCTCTGGGTCTCACCTGAGACTGAGCGTTGACATTGGCCCCGTAGTTAACCAGCTCTGTGACCACCTGCTCCTGTCCTGCCAGGGCTGCAATGTGTAGTGCTGTGTTCCCTTTCTGTTTGAACATGGATACATGAGAACGAGCACATAGTTTAATAAGCGCTACCTGAAATACCATATGCATTTTCAACAAGCGCAACAAGTGGCTTTTTTTTCACAGACAGTAATGGATGTCTTTTTTTCTAGCTCATACTGGTACCAACACAATAATTTCTATTTTAACCAGAAAACGTTCACTTAATAAGTCAAGAAAATTTAAATCTGAGAATGTTTAACACACCTGTAAGACTTAGAAGTTCAGTAGAGAGAATATTTTCTCACACCTGCCATCATTCCTGGGTATATGTGCTATTGCTTATGTCTTTGTTCTCTTTGCCACTTTTTCTTCCCCATGCATTCAAAATGACCATTGTCTCAATCTATTCTCACTTGTCTGTTCCAATGATCTTCCAGCCTTGCTCTCCAAGCTATCAAATTCATTTTTATTTTGTTGTACTGTCTTTTGAACAACTTTTAGTCCCCTCTACTCTTCCACCTCCAAGATCCACCAGCTCTCCTTAAACTCAGGCTTAAAGGTCCCGCCTCATTTCCCAACTTATTTCAGAGCAAACCATTTCTACGACACTTTATATGAGTTAAATTGTCAAAATTCTTTCATCATTCAACCAAGTGAAGAATATCATTGAATCTTATATACAAATGAACAAATATTTACTGTAAGAGCTGGGCGTTACTTCAAAGTCAAATGTAAAAGATAAAAATATAGATGAATAGTTCAATATTACTGAGAAACGCAAATGCATGACCTGGGTCTTGTGTATATTTAAAAAAGACAGGAAAAAACAGCCTCTTACTAATTAATATACTTTTTCATTTGCTGTATTGTCTAAGAATAATTTTCGTTACCAACTATTCCACGAGAGGTGGTAGTTACCAGGAAACCACATGTCTGACAGTTTTCATCTTAAAAAGTTAGACTATTCCTTTTAGATGTGAATTCAAATTACCGCTACATAAGATTTTATAGCAGGTGATCTTAAGGTCTCTGCAGAGTACTTCACCTTTGTGGTCGTCTCCAGTATGATTCCATTGTGTAGTAGCTCCAGCACCATTTTGACGTGGCCCTCTTTAGAGGCCAGATGTAGCGCATTGAGCCCATTCTGAGTGAGAGAAAAGAGCAGAACTCATGCTGAAGGGCCTTACATAAATAACATCCTCTAATTTGAAATAACCATGCAAGCGGTGTACACACGTAAAACTCATGCTAACTGAAACAACTGGTCTATTGTTACACTGAAACACGCAAAAATCACAACAGGCAAATACTTACAGTGGGCACCGTGCATGCAGTATGCTCAGAGTCAGAGTGGTCATTAGCAAAAACATTGCCTACAGGAATGAAAATCAAGATGATTTTTTTTTTTCATTCATTTAATGATGATAAGAGGAGGAGGAAGAGGAGGACGGGAGGGGGATGGCAGGCCGCTGGTCTCGTAGCTGGGAAGAATACGAGCTGTGTGGGATAGGTCTGACCTCACACAGCCTTTCTTCAGCCGCACAGGACATGTGAGGTTGGACCTTTCCCACACCACTGATATTATTCCTCTGAGTTGGGAGACCATAGCACACCATCACTCTACTGGAGACAGAGGAAGGAGGTGGGAAGGGATGCAATGGTGGAGGAAAAAGAAAAAAAAACAGAGGTTAACTAAAAAAAAAAAAAAATGTGACAAATAAAAAGTGAGAGGTCAAAAGAGAAGTTGTTAGACTGAGAAGGAAAAAAGACGAATGAAAACACAGTCAGGAAGAGTGGGGGGAGGCAGCGGGCTGATGAAAAAGCCAGAGGTATCTAATCAGACTGGCATTACGTCTCCATTGGGTTAAACCTCCACCATACTGGCACAATATACTGAAGTGATAATCTACAAGTCCTTCAAATTTTCTCTGCATCACTGAGAACCTGAGACAAGTCAGACAGGTGACCAGTATTCTCATTGAATGAGAATGTGGAGTTTCTCCAGAAGAGTCTATCACTAGACTGTAGCTCAAATGTGATATGTTTTGGTTTATTTTTACAGTCAACATTTGCAAAGTTAAAGCCACTTTGTGACTGAAACCAACACAAAGTACACAAAAATATTTTTTTTCTATAAAATAACTAACCAAATAAATAAATCAAATTAAAATTTGTCTTAACTCCAAATATACAAATATGTCACCTGAGTAAAAAAAGGATACTGTAGATTATCGCTTCAAGAAAAATACAATTTACACCAAACATTGACACAATTACATGGTGAATGCCAAAAACACAGTGAAATTAAATAATGCAATTCAGGGACATAGAAAAATCACAAATATTCCAGTATCAGGCTAATTTTCTGTACGTAATTATATGAATCGGCTCCCTTCATCCCTAAGAAAGTGTTTTCTAGAAGCAGCTTCTGGGCAGTCACCGGACACAAATAACTCTGTGGGTATGTGGAGTCTATTGTAGGACCTGTAAATAGGCCTCATTGAAATTCTGACATAAGTATTACTAAGTTAGATTAATGAGTCAGAGGAGTCTCTCATGCACACATACAAGACTGTAGTTAAAGTTTCGGGAGCCTGGGGCAGCACTCTTAGCACCCTGACTTTGCCTCTTCCTGGCCACTCGAGGTACAACTGTCAGAGTAAAGAGGCTGGATAGAAGAGATGGGGAATGGAGAGGCCCTGCCCCACTTCTCACCTCCTCTAGAGGCAGTCTAAGCTCAACCTGTCACCTTCAGCAATTGATTAACAGTTTAACTGAGCATGCACATGCCACACATTCAGGCGCATAACAGCAGTGTTCAACTCATGCACGCTCAAAATAAAGAGATATTCAGTACAAACACATTCAATTGCAACACATAAAACATCCATTAAAACATGGTGCAAAAAGATCTGAATCAAATGAAACTCATAAAACAGAGAATTTTGAATAACTAAAGGTATGTTTCTCCGTAAATTCTGCAAAATTGTTAAACATACCACTGCTTGTAAAATCCCCGTTATTTAAATTATACAGTCTGTTTCTTTCATTTTGAAAGAAAAAAAAGAGTAGCTCATCCACTTTCTGAAACGGTATCTAGTCAGTCAGCTAATTGGGTGATGGAAGATATAAAATTGTGACAGGATTTGACTGATTCTTATCACACTGACACTCAAATGTTCAAACAATCCTGTGTCTATTTTTGCTCTGTGCTACAGTGCAGTATATTTCAAGGTAAGTTTTGCTGATAAGCAACGTTACCTAAAGCAAATAAAAAGCCATGAATAGACTACACAACAGCAATAAAAATCACTGACTGATGGCTGGATAAGCTTGCCAGTCAGGCAATTCAATCTAGGGAATGTGCTCTCTCACCTGATTGGCTGTATTAATATCAATGCCATTTTTTATATGTTCCAAAGCCTTGTCCAGGTTGCCAGATCGGGCTGCTCGAAGAAAACTGTTGCCAGCATCTGCCTGCAAGGGAAACAGAAAAGGTGGGAAAAGAGGGGGATGAGGGGTATAAGAGAAAGTGAGAGATGTATAAAGGAACAGAGCGGGAAAATAGAGAGGGGAGGGGTTGGTTATTATTTGATTATTTGTTTTTAAAATATGCTTTTTTTTTTAAAGGAGAATTGAAGCAGGATAGCCCTTGTCCATCAGTTTCCCTCTCATTTCATTCCTCCCTTACACTGCAGCTTGGAAACTGTGCAGCTGAAGGTGTGGTGGTGGGTAAAATAAAGCAGCACACAGGTGAGTCTCCGAGTGTGAACTCCAGAAAATCTTTAAGTCTATTTGCTGCCCAGGTAATGAGGTAATTTGAGGTGTGTGCAAACAGCTTGTGGTCTGTATGTTGCTTTGTGTCCAGCCCCCGTTGTTGGGATATTTTTTTTTTAATGAAATGAAAGAGAGAGAAATATAGACAGAGAGAGGAGACAGACTGCGAGGCTTCGATGGGTACTGGCTCATGTGGGTTTCATGCCTCTCCCAGGCAGGCGATAGAGCTGCTGAAACAGGATCACTCATGCGGCACTGGGGGAGAGTGAGGGAGAGGAGAGGAGAGGAGAGAAGAGGAGAAGCAGGAGCGACCGAGGGAGAACCACAGGGAGGAACTCGACTGCGGCAAAACCTGCACCTTCTAATTTCATTTACATAATCTCTCTTGCTGTACCCACCCCCTCCTTACATTACAACATGCTGGTCAGGAAAATAACTCAACGTTGCATGTTTGCACACAAACAGATAACAGATTCATTTGCTGTACAAATCATCCGCTTTCTGGTCCAAAAGACAAACACCAAATGCTGCTGCTCTCAAAAACACACTGCTTAAAGCTGTGCTGACTATCCTTGTGGCGGGGCTGTTGGCCCTCTTTTGACAAAAAGGCAGAGGGCCTTGGTAAAGAAGAGAAAGGATCCACATGCCTGAAGTAAAGGCATAGCAACAAATGATACAACACCCTCAGCATGACACCAGTGCTACAGAGCTGTGCAAAGAGAGAAGTCATTTTAAACAAAAAAGGGAGGGAGAGAGAGAGAGAGAGAGAGAGAGAAAGAGAAAGCTGCAATGGCAACAAAGTGGAAAACTTCAAGATGAAGTTGCTATCAGCTGATTGTGGCGCCAGTTTAACTTCCTCGTGAAATGTACACAGGAATTAAGTTTAAACTTACCAAATTAATCTCAACCAGGATCCTCTGTGCAAAGCAATAAATACCGAGCCTGCGAGTGGACCATTTCCTTCTGAGGATTTGCCCTACTTTTCCTGATTGTTTTGTTTGGTTCATTAAAAAAGTCAAGTCATACCACACTGCTCTGCAAAGCCGGATCCACACTCATACACTTTCTGATATAACTAGACTTCCCCACACATACACAAATGACAAGAACAAAAAAAAACTTCATGGAAGTAAAAAATGTATATATTTATACCGTATTTATGAAGATAGGTATGACAAACACAAACACTCAAAAGCATCAAAAATATCTTTCCTATTTTCTAAAGTCTCTAAGCTGCTGTTCCTTCTTTGGTCGAGTGAGCGTAGACTTAACAGGCTTCAGTACTTACAGTTGCCAGGCAGCCTCCATAAACCATGATCCCCTCTTCCAACTGAAACTTTCACATTCACTTCACTTTGAAGAAGGTGAAAACATCTGCAGAGTATCCAACTGACCCCAGCACACATAATACACACCCACCTGTGCCACCATACTGGGATACAACTTCATCATGCTTAAATCTTTTTCACATCAAACAACTTGTGCTCCGGTGACTCAGCCTTTAAAGAGTCTGTCAAATTTGTGTGTTATTAGTGTAATGTATAGATGCACACACGGAGGAAAAAAGCACAGAATAGCAGTTTACAAAATGTATTTCCTTTGTTTGACAGGTTTGCAGAATCTGCCAGGGCAACACACAAAGCATCCTCACACCAAATACATGACAAACACAGCTGATGCAGAGTCATAACCTAACACAATATGCACGGTCTCACTTCAAATTATGGGATGGCTGCACCATGGCGACCCTTTCGACAGTCATCCTCTTTAGCCTGCTGATGTTTACAGGACAACAGAAACTCTAAGAGAACTGCACCAGGAAGAATTTCTCTTCGTGCCAAGGTTTTCCTGGTGTTCAGTCCTGAATTTTCATGTGCAACTGCTTGTTTGTGTGATTATTGGTTTGCGTCAAGAAGCGAATGTGTGGTGTGGAGAGATAAGGATGCAGGGGAACCACGCCCATATGCTTGCTCAGACATAAACAGGTACATTGCGCATTCATAAATTATATATACGGCACACTTGGACTGAGCAGTCTGAAAATATTAGGTGGTAACTCCTCTGCTGCGTTCTGCTGTATATGATTTAGATCAATGAGTCCCACTGTGATTATTATCAAAGTGAGTGGACAAGCTTCAAGACTTTGGGCTTAACATAACTGAGCAAGCACATTAATCATACTGTTGCAAAAGAATCAGACAAAAGCCTGCACTCAAGCTTCTCAGTTAACAGAAGCAGTTTCAATACACTGTCATGCAATGTGCATGCAACTGTCCTAGGGCTAAGACAGTGCTCAGTTACTCATAATGAGGCTCGAAATTACCAAGCAAAATCAATCTCATATGATCATTTATCACAGACAATCCTCTCTCCTGAACATTCTTTGCTTGTTATCATCAGTTTTTCTTTCCTGATACGGTACTTTCCTCCTCAGTCTCCTGCTTTTACGTGTGAATCTCCCTCTTTGCCTCCTCTCCTGATGCTGCAGCAGACAGGATGACATCACTCTCTTGCCGGGAGACTGCAATGTTCAAAAATCTGTACATTTGTCTGTGTGTATGTACACATAAAAAATTTTAAAAAAGCCTAACGTTCCCGACCCTCTGCAAGAGGTCATTGCACCTTTAGAATCATAGTTTAAATGATTGTGATTTAATTTCACAATTTGGTGTGTGTCTTGGTGATAATTCTGAGTAAGCAGAATGAATGTGTGTGTTGGGATTTTTTTTTAAAGGCTGTTACAGTTGTTTTCTCCTTCCTCTTTTCTACTCTGATCTGCAATCATAGTAAGCTCTTTCACATTTGGTTTTCTTATTAGAACAATAATGTGGGGGAAAAGACAGTCATAACTGATAGAAACATGCCAACATATTTCAGGGGAAAGAGATGCAGCATGAGCCGACTCCACAGACTGCAGTATGTTGCAGTCTATATTAAACAACTGCTTCAGATGTCTGAATAGAAAAAAAGCAGAGGCAGGAACATTTCCCTCTAGATTCACATAGATTGCAGCAGTGGTTTTCTGTCATAATTTAAAAAGTGATGTTTGGACCTAAATGTACATGTGTCTAAACCAACATTTCAGTTTATACAGACAACTACACTATGTATTTTGCCTCTCTGGCACCTCCAGTGATGTTCTGACCTCTAAGACTGATGCCATGTATATTATTTAAAGTCTATTTAAAGTGGGGGGTTTTTTCACCCTCATTCATTTTCGCTAATTCTTACGAGGTCTGTACAATCAAGCGATAAATCTTGAAGCTATTATGTTAGAAGTTAATGAAATAACCTATGTGCCAAACCTTAGGAAACTCTTTTTTGTTGTTGTTGAAGAAAATCTTAGCTTTCCTATTTAAATTAAAACTCATACACAGCTTGACAGCCCCACCACCCTCCAACATACACATTTGCAAACACAGCACCAGGTGCAAATCATAAATAATTCACCACAGCTATTTGTACACCCAGCAAAAAGGTGAAAATACAGTAAGATGTCTATGTATGTTCAGCATGTCAAAAGTACTGCTCTACCTGCAATCATTTTCTAAATGTTAAACACCATAAACTGTACAAGCACATCAAACCTCACTAAAGTCAAATGTATTTAACCTTTTATTTAACGTTTCTTGCATTCAGGGAAAACATTGAACGCCGGATATGGTAAATCCTGCAGAGTGGTTCAACAGCTATTTCATCACCCTTTTCTGCTGACTTGCATTTGTTCAAGTAATTGATTTTCTTACTCTGTCCACCCCCCACCCTTTTTTTTTTGCTCCTCTCCATCTCTGCCTTCATCCCTACAGCTTCTTGAAGAGTCTGAGCCAATAGTGAGTTGCTACGGAGAGTTTGTTAGTGACACCATTGGGACTGCTCAACTATGAACACATTTACAGGATGAAATTGTTACAATCACCTACTCAACACTGTGTCTTCATGTAACTCTGCCGGTCCAGCTATATGTCTGTCCGCTTCCATTCCCTGCATGTGTAGAAGTGGACTGTCCCACTTTTAGTATTTACTTTCTCACAGTCCCAGCCACCCCCCCACTCTGCAGCCCACTGTTTATCCCTGCCCTGCTTATGGATTGTCTCTTTACAACTGGCCCTGCTGCAGACTCTGCACTTGTAGATGAGATTGTCATGGTTATTACTGTCACGGTTATTGTGATCTTTTGTGGATGACAAAGAAGGTGAAAGACATAGGGTGAAGATGGGGTTGGAGACCTATGAGAAAAGGATCAAAATATGGTAAACATCCTGTGCTTTACTGCACAGTTACACAATAGTAATTATACTGAATGTAACCATCTGGAGGGATGAAGAGAAGACAGAACAGTCTGTATTGTTATTATTGTTACTGCACTGATCTCAGCTGAAATCTATAAAATAAAAGGCTAGCACTGTAAAACTAAACATTTGAAGTTTGTAAGATGGAAGATCTGAGCTGTAACATGAATGATTCTTCCATATCTCTACTAAAAAAAGGCACATGCAGCCGAGATAGCTATATTTCATATATTTCATGTTTCATTTTACTTTCACGCTGCAAGTTTCTAAAATATGTTAGTTTTTTAAAAAGCTATTCAGTATTCAGTATTTTTCCTTCATTTTAACTGTAATAAGGATTTTGAGGTTGACTTTTTTTTGTCTATTTATCTACAATAAAACCCTCCCACATAGTTTTCAAACCTAATTTATGAAAATATGGGCAGGCTGGGAAAGAAAGACAATTTTAAGAAATAACAGTCTATGTACAGAGAGAGCCAGGATGGTTTACAAAAAAGCTGACAACCTTTCACAGATGAAATCTTATTTTATATACCTGTCTTAAATCTTAAAGTAAATATCTTTTTTTTTTTTTAAATAATAGAAACATTATGTATCAAAATAATCCAGGATGTTTTGTGGATTTGATATTGAAAGTTTTGATACTGTCTTGAAAAGAAAGATCCAGCTTCTTTTTTTTAAAAAATATATCATCTTTGATTTCCATTAATTTGTGGACAATCCCAGCAGAGACACATCATATTTATATTTACAAAGTACTGAAAACTATAAAGAAATATAAGGAAAAGTTTTAAACAAGAAAGTATTCTGAAGAGGCTGAACTCAACAGTGTTGCAGAAATGACAAAAGCAGAATTTCTACACATTGCATCATCAACAGTGTTGTAAAACATAAGAAAAAATAAACTTCTATTACCTTTGGCAAACTCTGGCAGACATGAAATGAGCAGTAGGACCTTTTAAAGCACATATATACTGTGTTGTTTTGTTTTGTTTTTACCTGCGTGAGCTCAGAAAATTAAGCAGTCTATCATCTTCAGTGGAGCCACACTAAAGGCTTTTAATTAACTGCTCCACTAATCAGTTTACCGACCTCTAGTTTACTTACCATGGCTAATTCTGGATGACATCATATGATCTAAACATTAAACAGAGTAACAAAGGACGGCAAAACAAGAGAAGGAAAACATACCATGATAGACACCCATGAATATATGCACTTCCACTAATCTTGGATGCACATGCACTACAACTCCAAAAGACACTCCCAAGCAACCAAGCGCTCTGAGGCTGCTTTGGGAGGCTCTGTCAAATAAGTTGTTTTTAAAACTCTGTCCTGTCTTTAGCGCTATTAGGAAGTTAATCTGTATGCCATGAATGTCAGATCCATTCCACAATAGACACAAACCATGTTCAGATTCATTCATTCATGATTGAAAACGAGATTAAGCAGTAAATGCCAAGGGAAAAAAAAATCACCAGAACAGTTCATGTAGACGGATGGCAAACAAAAATGGTTCTTAGCAAACAAGGAGACGCGTGTACTGAATAAAATTATCTAAAACCAAAACGACTTTAGATGACTACATCATCATTCATGTGTTAGAGACAAAGTAAATAGGACAGAAACTCATTTAAAACTGTGGGAAAAGGCCCATCACAGAAGAGGAAGCAAGGACAGGGAGCAATGGCAGGTGCAGTAGATCTGAGAAAATGCACCTAAAGACTTTATAAGTAAACTAAACATTAAAAACAGAAAATACTATAATCGGAGCAGGAGCAGGACAAAGTAGGAGAAAATGAGAAGACATAGAGAGAGTGAGAGGACTAGAGGTGCAGCAAGAGGAAGACAAGACGGAGAAGAGCAGAGTTTGTGTTACTCACTCCAAAAGTGACGGTCTTGACTGGCATGCCTGTTGGCCCTCCACTCTCCCTTTCTTACGTTTTCTGTTTCTCTCAAACACACAGCTGTCTTTTCTGTTGCCCCCTGCAAATGCTGTAGTACAGGGTATACAGACCCCCTTCCACAGTAAACACACACACACATGGCCAGACTCACACACTTGAGTAAGCATGGTGGGTGGAGAGACCGGGGAGGGTGGGGGCTCAGTGGATGTGGGCCCATGTGTTTATCTCTGGAGGAATGCTGGCTGTATCTAAAGACACACATTTCATGCACAGCTAAAAACAAACAGGTTCTCCACGCTCTCCTCGTCATCATTTCTTGACAGCATCCTGGTTCCATCCCCTATTTTTACTTTCCCTTTAAATTTTCCAAATCTGCCACATTTGATTTTTTACCCTGCTTACATCTTATCCTTCTTCAATGTTCAATTAGACTCTAAGTCCTGCTGTCCATCCATCCACTCTCTGCACCATTCACATTTATTGCTCCCTAACACCCTGCGCTGCCCCCAGCTTTATCCCTCCTTTCACCTGTCCCTTATTCCCCACACGTCACGCCCATCTCTGTGTCTCCTGTATGTTTTGTGACAGCCAGACAATCCATGTTTTTAAACAGACCAGGCAATAGCAGAATGGCGAGGAGTTACTGTGGTGAATTGCTCTCTTTTTTTGCGACGGGTCTGCTTCAGACCGTGAGGTGACTTACAGTGACAAAGCGCTTGTGGTGGTGGTGGTGTGTGTGTGTGTGTGTTTGTGTTAGAGGGGGGAGTTGGGGGGTGGGGGGAGTTGGGAGGGGGGCGTCCTGCCACTGCCCATGACAATGGGGCCAGACACATGGGGTATGAGGGGTGGGGGGGACTGGAGGGACCGGCCTCTCAAAAGGCCCTGCCTCTTTTAATAAAGCGTCCGTCATTCCTCACTTGAAAAGGCCCCCTTTCCCCCCCATCTCCCTCCTCTCTCCCTCTCCTGGCTAAATGCTGGGAAAAGCACATCGCTGCCAAAACCATGCAGAGAGATAAATGCTAGTAGGGGAAGGGAAGGAGGGGGCATAGCAAAAAGGAGGCTATACACTAGTCAGTACCACTGGACCGTGACCTGGTCAAAAACATCACGTGGGATGTTGGTCCTGTCCACAGCATGGAGTTTAGACAGTTAGGAGAGCTGCACCGAAACAGAACATGGGGCTGAGGACTACAGATACTAATGTCCATGAAGACATAACAAATTATCCTGTGGTCCTCAAAGAAAACAGCCATAAACTTCCTCCTAAGGGAGAGTAACTTAATTCATCCAAGGAGCAGAATGATGACTTGGTCCTAAATGATAAGACGATTTTAAGGTGTGAAGATTTAAGTGAATGATGAAAACCTCCTGAGGTTTACTCAGGAAGTGTATGACTAAGAGTCAAAGCCTATCTAAACTCAAAAATGCCCTTTCCTTTCTTGTAGTTGTCCTCTGCTACCTGGGTGTAGAGATGTCTGTGGCTCACGGGATGAGTTACCCATCAGCCATTCACGCCCATATCAGTTGTTAAGTGTTTTTGAGAACATGGCCTTTCCAGTTTAGATGTAGCCATAATTATTATTATATTTATTAGTTTCGAATTCTATCACTGTTAGGTGAGGTTTAAAAAGCAAAGCTAGATTTAACTTATGTACACAAAAATTCTTTCCCAACCTTTACCACATGAGAAAGTCCTATTTAATTATTTTCTTGGTTGCCATGATAACAAGCCCTACCCCAATTCTTACCCTAAAAATGTAGGGGTCTAATAAAGTTGATTCTGACCATGCAGCGATTACACATTTGTTCTTGAGACTGGGTTGAGTTTGTTTTCCATCCTTTCCAGTGGACACATGTTAGAAACTAATCTTTTAATGGTGAGTATGAACAGAGAGAATGGCAACAAAAGGGAAAAGCATTTCAAACCGCAAATTATAATTCTTTTCTCTTTTTTGTGCACTCATAGATTCTGAATTTTTATCATAGGTGAGAAAAGCATCCAGTTTATGTATGATGCAGACTGTGGGCTGGACTAAAACTAGGCTCTACCTCTACACTGTCTAGCAAATGTATCGAATTGTATAATCTCTTAAAGGGGCACGGATCTCCCTAGCTCTTAGTGTGTTGCTCAGTGTGGTTTCAGGCCATTATCAAGTGCAGAGTACATTTCTTTTTTGTAACAGGGTTGATTTAGGTTCGAGAAACGTGCCCTCTGCACCCTGAGTCAGGCCCCTCGTGTTGGCAGGATAAAAGGCTAAAGCAGTCCACGCGTGCTGCTAGTGGTGGTTTATTACCCATGTCATGATGCTGCAGAGAATGGAGACCAGGACAACAAACGTGGGGGGAAACAACAAACACCAGAACTCTTTTTTCCTATCACATTCTATCTTGCACAGACTCAAAGGCTGACTGACATCACACAGATAAAATACATTCAGTTATGTCTTCATATCTCTGCATCATTGTCAATACAGTGAATTATGATATTTTTTTATGTAATCATGTGCAACCTAAAGTCCCTCTAGTGGCAGCACGATACTCTGCAGAGTTGGCCTGCAGCAGCTTCAAAAAGCATACAGTATGTGTTGGGTTGAGCTGATTACTGCAGCACTGGTGCAAATCTCGCACACAGAAATACACACCCCAAACTCACACACACTCATATACACAAACACATTTAATGCCTTATCCTGTATTTGAGCTCCTCCTCACCAGCTACATTAAGCTGGTCTGGCCTCTGAACTGTCAGAGGAGTGGTTTAACTCAGCATTAACAGCAGCGGGAATTGCCTCCACTCTGCAGACAGATTATATATCATATGTTAGTGCACACGTGACTCTCTCCCATTTATACATATCATCACATCCGCGGCTCACACAGCTGCCTAAGCAAATGCACGAGAGTCTTAACGTTTCAAAGCCAGATTAACCTGTGGGAGATAAAAACAGAGAGTTAGAAGTAATCGAATGAGGTGGGAGAGCAGAAAAGATGAAGGCAATAGAGAATGACAGCAACAATATGTCAGAGCTCCCATTAGTCTTCATAAGTGGAGAGCAGGAACTCCAGAGTAAAGATAATTGAGAGGAGAGGAAGCGGTACCAATGTGGCGAGAATCTTTCTTCATACCTTTACACGTCTCCTTCTGGCGAATTTGCCCAGAATCTTAGCACTCTGTGAACACAGCCACCACCATTTTAAATACAGGTCTGACCATCAGTCACATCAGCATCAGACAGAATCCAAGTAGCCAGACCAAAATTAAATCATTCTGGTTATTACATGTAGAGCTGGAGTGAACCAAGACTTCAGAATCTATTCAAAACTAGTATATGACAGAATGCAAACTCCAGTGGGACGAGAAGTTCACAGCAACTCTTTGTAAAAGTCAGTTAAAGAGAGATTTGATGCAACGCTAAAGCTGTGTCCTGGTGGGTAGAATGGTTTTCTTCTCCAACTAGAAGGTCAGCAGCTCCATGTGCTGAACTGTCTCCAATATGCTCAGTCTGACTGATTGCAGGAAAAAACACCGCACACAATATATAGGGTGCATATACATTTATGAGTAAACAATACATAATCCTTTATGACTGTATGAATTGGGAAATGAGAAGCCCACCGTGAAGTGCTTTCTTGAGCTTTGGTTAAAAAAATTTAAAAAAAGGTGTATAAGTGCAGAATATTACATATTCTATTAAAGTCCCCTAAGTGTTTGAAATTTATTGTTTCCCCTGATGAAGATAATAAATTACACCTCCTGTGGCACATCACCACTGTATCCTTTCTTTTTCGTGACTTTACGGGTGAGTGGCTACAGCAGTTCAGATGCATCCGCTTATCCTCAGTCAAGCCATGTAACCCAGTAAAATTGACTAAATTTTACTGTCTCACTCAGAATCCCAGGAGGATATAACGCTCTAATTTTTTTGCAAAGGGGAAAATGAATTTGTGAAGGATCTCTAGACGTGCAGCCAAACCTAGTCTAACAAGAAACCTTCTATTTTATACTTGCCATTAAAGCAAATAATGCTTGGTTTAAGAGGTGAACACCCTTGGCAGCTGCAATTATAGCTACACTACTGATTAGAGCTCAAACTAACACTGGACTCCAGCAGCAGAAAATACAATAAGAGTATTTAAAATAAATAAATAAGTCAAACAGATAGATGTCATTTTTTTTCTTTTTGTTTTTAAAAAAATGGCAATCCCTTAAATTGTACTTTGTAAATAGAACACTTATATTGAATACAAAGTTTGGGGTAATAAATAGCTGAAAAATTAATTTACCTAAAATTTTAAACTGATAGAAAATAGTGAAGAAAACAGGGCACACAATCAAAAAATCAAATATAACATACAACAGTAATAGTGACTTAATAATAACCGCAAAGAACATTTTTTAGCTTTTTTTTTTTTCTTAAAACATCTTTACTATATTGTTGTTATGCCTGAATCTCAGCTTGCAGTAAGCCATTTGCGCAGGAAAACAAATTTCCTGAAAAATGTGTTTCGTCTCGCCTCAGTGTAGCCGGAACTTCTTTTCTGAGAGCTAAGAAGTAGAAAGTAAACAGGCTAGAAAATAAATTATGAATGCAAAAAGAAAAAAGAAAAAACAAGATGTTTGCAGCAAACCAGGAAGAAGCCAGGATGTCTCAGTTGGAGCGCCAACTGTGATGATAAATAAATATGGTTCTGGAGCTTCACCGAGTCTGTACCCACTGTGCGTGTGCACTATTCTGTGACCCACAGTGTTGTTGACAATGTAACGGTATCTTCATCTGCTCATTGATGAGTCAGACCCCCACCCTTTAACTCTTAATTAGCAATTAAGCACATATTTCATGTTAATGCATTTAATATATCTGCTCAGGGGACAGATGCTGAGCTGCTCGCTACACACAAGACTGGCAATAAATAAATCTGAAATACTAGTAAGCTGCTCTTGGCAGTTATGTTGAGCACAGTCTAAATACAGCTTTTTGAGGCTACCTTCAATCACTTAAATTCCCAATTTCAGCTATTTTAATGCTGCCGTACACACTGAAAAATCCAAATGCACACTCAAAACAACTCTCATCACACACCAGTTCACCTACAATAGAGTGCATAACACACACACACACACACACACACACACACACACACACACATATACGTACACACACAGATGCAACTCACAGCAACTTTATATGTGCAAGCATTCAGTTCAGGCAGCGGTATACTCAAATTGATCAAGGTCATGCACTTTGTCATCCAACAATGTGGGAAGGCAAGTGCTGACTTGATGGTGAAAGAAACTAGTCAATAAAATGACTTATAAACTGGACGTACAATCAATTAGCAAACGCTTTGGAGCCACAGATTGCGGCATATATAAGCTAAGCCGATGTCCACAGCTGTACATATTCCACATGTGTTCAGGCTGAGGCTGGCCTAATATGCAATGTAGGTATATGTGATTTCACATATGTTAGCTTTGTTTGAAATTTTTCTTTTTATCACATGGAGCAGCTTCATAGATGGGTTAAAATATCTGATAGCGTTGAGTTTAGTGATTGCTACACATGAATAGCAGCAGCACCACTGTCTATTTGTGTTGACCAACACAATCTTTTTGGTTGTTTTGTTGGTTTTTTTTGCCTTTAATGATGAAAATGATAATGAAATTTTATTTTTTAAAAGAGCTTCCTCTTTTTGTCTGTGTTGAACTTGCGTCACTGGGAAATGCTGACGTCTTTCATCGATTTAGGGGACATGCTCCACCCTAATGTTTTTTGCACTTTGGTGCTTTGTTCTCAGACAGATAACTGGGTTTTCATCCTGACATGATAGAAGCAGGAATGTGGGCAAATGTTTAAGGGACAAGAAACTACAGTCAGTACACACTCTATATACACTTGGAAAACTGCAGCGTTAAACAGGCGTTGAACAGCCCATCACAA
>JBAMYA010000024.1:7183630-7202767 GCA_037176975.1 Arrhamphus sclerolepis | reverse complement strand
GTTGAACAGCCCATCACAAAAGAGGTTTTTACAGTTTTTGGACATTCCACCGACTCTTTATTTTGGAGTATACTTCCACCTTTACCATGCACTCTGTGCATTCACCTAAAACACATGCACATGCATGCATGCATGCACATCGATTTTTACTCAGTCTCTCTCTTTTTGTCAAGTAGGCATTCACACAGAAAATAAAAAAGAGTCTTTATCAATGATAACTTGAGGATTTGAGTCAAAAATGCACTTTCTTTTGAAAAGGTCAACCTAATTTAAAACTGGCTGATGTGTGTGGTTCAACCTGAGAGAAAACTAGTGTCAAAAAGATTATTCAGAAAGAAGAAACAAATGTAGTCATCATGACTTCCTTTAATCACTGAAAGCACAACAATGTGAAAGGTGCATCTTCTGATTAGTTTGAAACAAACAGTACTTTTCTGTTTTGAGTGGTTATGGATTTTCTCATATAATGGACTGCATCTAAAAGAAGCATCTATAAGATTTTACAATTTTCATTTCATCCTTATCTGAGGGTTATAGCCCCTTGTGACAGATTTGTAGATACATACTGTAACTACAAATATGACATATCTTGTTAAATGTGTTTTACAAACTGTTATGCAGGACAGTGTGAAGGACACCATAAAATGTCTCACCTGCAATGCTAGATCAAGTCTTTATTACATTTGAATGTTTAATGTGGAAAATATCTTATATCCATACAGCATTATGTTTGTTTGGATTCAAGAAGTCAGTTAAATTAAAATAACTTGGGATGTCTCAACTGGAAGCATTATTTGTGTGTCAGTTTTTATCATGAGACATTGCTGCAAAATCCCAAGACAAGGCAAGACAAGGAGAAGCTGGCTCCTGTGTCTTCTTCCTGAAGTTAGTATGAAGCCAACTGAGACAGCGTTACAAGACCTTTGCAATCTTGTAAAACAGCAGTAAACCTTTAATCTGAATGCTGTGAAGCTGGAATCAATAACCCTTGGACAAAAATGAGAGTTACAATATTTGAATATGCCATGCCCTTTCACATGTAAATTGCTCTCTGCCTCCCATAGCCGAAACAAATTACAGCCAACTGCTGGTGGCTGGATATGAATGGGCTTTCTAATGTAGTCCGCATCTACAGTTGGCTGAGGAGCAGCTGGAAAGGAGAAACTGAGACGCAGGAAAATTTATGTGACAGAGCAGAGTGTGACAGTTTGCTTTTTTTTCCCCAAATTAAGTCTACCATACAGCCGCACTGTGACGAATGGGGCTTGGCTCCCTGAGCATCTGTCTCAAAGGACTCACTGAGGGGTAATTAGAGCTGTGGGATGATAAGGGATATTCTCCAAGCCTACTTGCTATTGATGGTGGCACAGGGGCTGAGACCTTTACATAGACCTCTGACATCCCCCAAATCTGAGTTACAGGGGAGGGCGGGATAAGAGTTGATGAAGCATTATATTTTTGTGTAAATTACATCAGCCCCCAGGGAAAGATCATGATCTGTATAACCTGTTTCAGGGTAAGGGAGATTTTATATCGCCAAGCCACAGACTAGCAAATCTGCATGATGCTACTTTATACTTTTATATTTATTTGTTCAGTCAGCTGAGGACAATAAAATCTGATTGGAGCAAACTTGTGTTGTAATACAGATTTGGCTTTAATCATTTTAATTTCAGTTTTGATCTTCTGGCTATGTTTATGTCTCGCTTTTACTGCCTATGCGACACACGCTGATCAGGCACAACATTAAAACCAGCAGCTTAACTGTATGCGCTCCCTTTGTAACAAAAACATGTCTGCAACTTTCGGGCTATCCTGTGGTGTCTGGAATTGGAATATCAGCAGTGGATCCTTTGGGTTATTTGTATTACTGGGTGGGGCCTCCATGAGTGACTGAACTGGGATCTGTTGAGTTTGGGGCGCTCTGGGCACACTGTTGAGTTCCTTCACCTGTTCATGAGCAGTTTGTGACATGGCGCTGGCCTGGATCAATTTTGTTTCCGTATTGTATTATATTGATATAACCACTTTCAATCGCTTCCCTTGTTAGCTTTCTTTTTTTTTATTTTAATGCTGTGACTGCTTCCAACAAGATTACAATCATGAGCAGTTTTGTAATTTGGATGTAACTGACTTTGCCAAAAAGAGACCGGCAAGTGTAGTGAAAAGTGTAGTTGAAAGAGCTTTCAAGCTGTTTGATCTGTCAACATTATTTAAATAATAACTAAGAAAAAAACGAGGCCACTGAGAGAACTAGCAGTAGGGCTCACAGGTCAAGTCTACATAAAAATTTAAGTTTCATTTTCATTTTTTCATTCTGTGACTGCAGTTTTTAGCTGTGCAGGTCACGTTTTCATGTATGATGTTGGATTTTCTTTCTTCTTTTTTTTTTTTTTTTTTACACCTGTTATGAAGTCCCTTACAGTTTTATTTCCACTTTAACAACTTCAGCTAAATGGATCAAGCTAAGTGGTTTATTTGGAGCCTGTCCAATGATTTGAAAGAGCTTTAGTTAGTATTTAGGTCACATCAGAAACAGCACTGGTGAAAATTACCAGTGATGTCCTCCTGGCCTCAGACAGTGGACTTGTGTCTACTGTCCTGTTAGATCTCAGTGCTGCTTTTGAAATGACCAGTCACAACTTTTTTTATTGCAAAGGCTTGAACATGTTATTGAGCCGTATTAGCTTGGTGGTAAGAATGTTTATCTGAGAAGTGAATGAGGAGCCTTCTTCAAACATCTGACTATGAGGAAGGCTCCTTGAGTGTGGGCACAAACATGGCTATATATCTCTGCAGTCTATAATCCTTTCCAAAATGAGACCTAAACACTTTAATCCAAATTTGATCCCACTGCTACATATTTGCTGCCTGTTTTTCTTTTTAAAGAATCACTATAAATAATATTCAACAGTACCCATAATGCCAGCTGTACGCTTATATGACCTCTATAAAACTGATGACATCTGTAGTCCTGACTGATAAAAATAATAATAGAAAAGTATCATCTTTCACACACTCATACAAAAAGGAAAAGGAAATCAAAAACAAAAACAAATGTTCAGTGCACACACATTCAAGAGCATCACCAAGGGAAAGACTCCATATTGTTGTATTTTGGGCTGGTTTTGATGATTGTTTTAATAGTCATTTGCCTTTATTTTCCCCTTCATTGTGTGTTAAATGTGTTCACCTCTAGCAATCATTTGTTCTCAATTCTTTTCTCTTTCAAATTAAGGGTATATTTTGCATTGCCAAACTGGAAAGAAAAAAAGTTTGTTTCAGTAATGTATTGATGCTCCAGAGTGTTTGGGAGCAATATGGAGATCAGGAGGTTTAGGATATTAACATGAGAGCCAAGGGGGGAGCTGGATCAGAGAGGAAATCATTGGGTACAAGAGTCATCTGGAACAGGTTTCCCAGCAGCCTAATTGCCCTTAGATGATCCCTCCTCCAGCAAGTAAGTGTGGATTCAAGATCATCTATTGGACAGGTGCAATAAAACCTTTGGTGAACGTATCCCAGACTGTTTAAAAAGATAAAAACAGAGAAAACACAGGCACAGCACATGACCGACAGTGTCAAACGAAATACACATGGCCACAATACACAACACTGACACATCAAAGGCATAGGCAAAGGTATGCACAGCCACAACATCTACTGCACTCAACAGGGACGTCACAGTTACACAGATACAGACTGAAGCACAACTAACAGAAAGGTCAAAACGCAGACAAGCATTCACGTCATGCTTTATGCCGAAATACAGACTCAAGCCATGCAAGGAAGGAAACAAAGCATGCACACAAACTCACTGATAAGAACAAAGAGCTTAATCCCCAAACACAAACACATGCCTCCAAATTTATTCGCTCGCTCACTCTTCCACACACACACACACACACACTCACACACACCTACTTTGATTTAATCCAAAACACGAACACAGAATGACACAAGCATATTTTATCAATCAGAAGAACCCACAGGAAAAATACTTGACTGTCATCTATCATCACTTCCATAAAGTGTGGTGAGAGATACTTAATGTAGCAAGAAACACAGACCTACTGGAAACTTGTATCAAATCTGTGGAAAATGTATCAAAACTACAGTATATTTTGCCCGTGGACTCTTGCTATATAATATGCTGCTTCATTTGAGAGATATCACAGACACTGATATAGATATTGCTGTAGATACAGATAGACACGTGTGTAAATACGTGAAAAGTAGAGAAAGGAAGAACGCAAAGTAAACTAACAAAAAAAAGAAATGAAAAAAAATTTACATCAGCAAGTTAGTACAACATATCAAGCAAGAACAGGAACAAAGAAAAAGCTCCAGCCTGATCCCACGACACCTGAGTGAATCAGCTCACATCACAACAGCAACACTAGAAAGTCAAAGGAACCAGAACTACAATACCAGAAGCAACACACAACAAAAACAAGAAAGGTAAAAACAACAACAACAGCAGAACAACAACAGTGACAAAAACTTTAAGTGACAGATACAGGATGATCATAAATACTTAAATTATAAATATATAGATACATATAGATACAAATAGATAGGAAAAGCCAGAGATACGTGTTGCAGATATTTACTTCATCATCATAGTGCCATACTCCTTGGCCATCCGGCATCTCAGAGCTCACACTACTGTCCTGATCGATTAGCCAGCGATGAACAGCGTGGGCCTAAAAGGACATACGACATAGAAGACAGAGCCCAGTTAATCGCAACAGTGAGAAGCAGTGATGGAAAGACAGAATAGAAGAGGGGAAGTAGAGGAGAGGAGAGCTGCAGAACGGCCAGAGGACAATGGAAAGGAAATGAAAAAGAGTCAAAGGGGAACAGCTAAACATTATGTTGAGACATAGCGAGAAAACAAGATGGAGGTAAGAGAGCAGAAAAAGAAACAACCCCACCCTGCCCCACCCTGTCCCATCACAGTTTGATTAATTGCCCAGCACCTCCCCCCCTAAAAAAAAAGAAAAGAAAAGAAAGAAAGAAAGAAAGAAAGAAAAGAAACCTGTGGGAAACAGGTCAAAATAGGACAAGTGGCATGAACACAATGGGGGAATGATGCATGGACATCACAGTGATGGTGATGGATCTGGTGTTGATGTATGATCCTCACCGATGGATCAGCTGTGCTGCTCTGGAAAACTTCAACTTACATGCTGAAGTAAGACGAGATTCCTTTATAGGACCCTTGTGCAAGTGGCACCTGAAGACTGTATTATACTTACCTTGAATTCTCATACAGACACATGCAGCCATATGTGTACAATACAAAGCACATCACATAGGAAGTACGTCCAAAAAAAGACTTTTTAAAGTGGCACATAAAAAGGAGAACTCAAACAACAATAGGCAGTGTACGTGCTAACATATTTCAGCATTTTCAAAGCAAAGAAACATATTTTTCCTCATATAAGTTGGACAGTAATAAATACACAGATGGCACAACTGGAACAACAGAAATATTTTTTTAAGAAGCCAAAAAAACAAGTTGAATTCAGATACACATTTTGCTCTTCTCATTAAATCACAATCCAAAAGAACCCACAAAGCAGACAAACAACAGGCCTGTTTTGGGATCGGATTGGTGTCTTCTATGTTACCTGTGCCTCACTGGCACAGATAACTTTTGGTTGGCCTGGAAGGGTTCACGAGCTAAGTTTAAGACAGCAGCCTGAAGCATCTTCGCTCCTGCTTGAAGGCTGCTGGCCAGGACTAACCAAGGGAAACCAACTGGAAACTTCCTCTAGCTAAATGGTGTCTACCTATACCAGTAGTTGCATTCTCCCATCAGACAATGTTGCTTAGATCATTTCAGGATCCTTGTAAGCTGACTGTGGTGGCAGGGTGTGGTTCTGTTCAGCTGCAGAGGAGAGGTGAAGCTGCAGCTCAGGAAACAGCACCTGAGAGGGACTGATTGGTACACCTGCACAGCATGTGTCAATCAAGGTCCCTCTATTTATCCAGCAGCACTCTGGCTCTGGGGGGGAGAGGACTGCCAGACCAGCAGCCTGAACTACATATTTGAATTTCCCTTTGGGGATTAGTAAAATTATATCTATCTATGTGCGTGAGAATTTTGCACTGAAAGGTGAGACTAATAAAAACTCTTGTGGAGAAGCTGGAGCGTCGCTATGATCGTTGCCGAAAGGGTACCCGAATCCTTTACATTGTCTAACCGTGCCACTTACACTTCATCTGCAATGAATGCTACCAGAGCTGAATTGAGAACCATAGAGGACCTGCAGTCACTTAGCCTGCCAGTCGTGGCCTTAAGCCAATAGGCTTGCTCGACCTGAAGATGAGTGCAAGTGGCCCATGAGTGGCAAGTCAAGCTATGGCGGGTCCCAGCGAAGCTCCATTTGTCCTTGTTTAAGCTCAGGCTGTACTCATTTGGTTGCTGCGTCAGTTGCAATATCTGAAATTAAAATGTTTGGCCAGATTTGATCAGAAAAAATGTAACATAGGTTAGCATAAACTAAGCCAGCCAAGCTAAAATAGCTAATTTACTGTAACTGAACTAAAGTGAGCGTGAACCTGCCAAGTCTACCTGTTCCAAACCTGCTTGTTCTGTTCATTTGCAACAGGCCTCCATGCAGTAGGACAAAAAAGAGGCTCCAAAAGAACTCTTCAGAAAACCTGAGCGACGTCACATGGGATTTTATGCAGTTTCTCATTGAGTCCATGCTCCAAATACATTCCAGGGAAGTGTAGTACTTTGCAAGTTTAGAAGTTACAGATTTATAGCAGCAAGGAATAAAACCTGCTCATTGATATCGTGCCTGTTACATAACTTCTATAATCAAACTGAAATCAGTTTTACAACTTCCAAAACCTCTAGTTATATGATCCCTGTATGGAGTTGTAAGCAGTGAGCTTTATCTGTTGTCATCAAATGTTGATTGTAAAGATTTGTTATAACACTGGGACCACTTTCTTTTACTCTTACAAGCCAGGTATATTGCAACTATATCAAGTACAAATGTCCTTGAGACATGATTTTACAGGTGTGCATAAAAATAAGTTTCTCAAGGTTATCGTTAAAGGTCTTGTATGTAGAATGCATGCAGTACATGCAGGAACCCTCCTCCCATTACATCATCTCCAAATTCTTCCTCCAGACAGACAGACAGACAGACCAACAGCAATGTCTGCTCAGACTCCTTCAGCAGAGATTCAGATCAAACACATACCGCCACCAGCTCTATACCCGGTCACCCTGAAGCACACATGCTAGCACACACTCAACAAGCCCCATCTGTTACTCTCGGCTGTTGTTGTGTCAGCACCAAAAACAACCGAACACAGCTCCTTTTCTGACGCTGCCTGCCCCTTTGCGGCAGAAATACTTGTCAAGAGGGTGAAATCACAGAATCTAGGGATTAATTATCCTGTCACAGCAGCTATGGCACATTTATTATTTACTATACGCAAGCAATTTTACAGAACATATCAGATTTTTAAGATGCAGTGATGCAGGCTGTCGTACTGCTTGCCATTTAGCACTTAAGCTGTTGATTGAAGGAAATTACAAACCATGACGAGGGAACGGGAAGTAACTGCATAACCACATAACTATATGATCATCCAAACAGACAGATTCATGTATTTTAATACTTTATTCTTTATTTTATACTGAAACCTGCTACAATCAATCGTATTCCCTCTTATTAGAACTCAATGTTATTATTATACCATGTATAATTTACCTTAATGCAAATATAGTACAGCATCTAATATTGAAGACCAAAATCATAATCCCGAGTTATAGTTGATCACATTCAATATCATTTATACCATAAATCAGTTTCACCAAGTTTTAAACTGCAAATCCAAGTCCTAACCTGAAAAGATTGCCCTTACAGTGTAAAAAAAAGGAGTTTCATATTTTCTCTACATTTGACCCCTAAATACAAAGATCTGACAAGAATACATCCACAGACAAATGAAACAGAACCTTTCACGTCAGGCTATAGGTGTGTGAGGACAAATGCTGGTATTTGTAGCAGGAAGTGGATGACAACACACTGAAATAGACCGCAAGGGTACAGTGAATCAGACTGTGACAGCAAAGGCCAAACCCTCAGTTGGGACACCTGAATATAGAAAAAAAGATGAAGCATGAGGCAACAAAACTGTTTGGCCAGAAAACACCTCAATTAATTGCATGAGCTACATTTGATCCTCTTCAACTTTTTAAACATTCACAAGTTTTCACTTTGCATGTCCTTAATCTGAGGAGCATAGCCACAGCGATGCTGCTGAGAGTCACTGCAGCAAGGACTGGAGGAGGGGTTTGTTTGTGTTAATGTGTGCATGCAGACATGTGGATGTGATGCACAGGGGCGTCAACTGCAGAGTTTGCAATGAGTTGCAGAGCGTGTCAGCTTAAAGGAATAATTGGATTAAGGAGCAGACGGCTTGTGATGGCAAGGAGAGAGGGGGCGAAGGGATGGAGGATGAAGACTATAAGGAGGAAGGTGGGGGCAGACTGAGACTGGGGGGAAAGGTGCTGATAAGTGTATCAGACCATTTTCTGTATAGTTTCGAAGAGCCTCAGGACAATGAGCAGACACGCAAACAGTTGCACTTCAGATTAAGGGATAAAAGAAGAACACAATAAGTCTCTCAACAACTAACTAGCAGCCTCTTGCTATTTGTATTCAACCAGTAATGAGCCATGTAAGAAAAGGGACATATCATTTTAGTGATAATTTTTAGCAGTAGAAAGTAGAAATGATCGCTGGGATAATGCAGCTTTTTCTTCCCTGGGTGGAAACAGGCAGAACTGAAGATGAAACTAAAGGGGAGGCAACTTCAAGCCATAGGAAGATTCATATTCAACAAAAGGAGTTTGAGGTTTAAGCTGAAAAATGTTTATGAAGCACAAAACTACGAAATTAAAAGAAAAACCAAATGTTCAGGCATTTAAAAAAAACAAACAAAAGCAGTCCACAAAATCTAAAGTAAGTGTGTTCATACTATGTGCTGTTTATGGCATGGCTTTAAGGTTTTAAATCGACAAGAATTCAGCAATTTTGCACATTTTTTCTTGTGTGATAACATAAATGTGAACCCTAATTTTTTTTTTGAAAAAGCATTTTGTTTTTGCTTCTACAGCTCCAAATGACAAATATTTGATCAATGTGGAAAAAGCACATGAAAACATGGAGTAGCTGCATCCTGGGTTCATACTGTCAGCAAGAAAATGAAAAAAATATCAGAACATTCAACAAATCAGATTTTCCTGCCGACTTTTTATTCAACTGAATATTTTACATGGAACAAAAGAAAATGGCACCTTTAACATAATATTATTTTTGCACAATTTTCATCAGCCATCACTGCCCGCGTGTGATCTGTGTAGCTCTCACTGAGGTTTCTGCACATCCTAACAGGTATTTTGGTCCACTCTTTTTCAACCAACTGCTCTAGCCATCTCAGATTAGAAGAGTATCTTTTCCACACATTATTTGTCAGAACTTTCTAAAGCTGCTCAACAGATTTAAAAATCCTTGTGTTGAACAATTCCTTTAAAGCATGACTATAAAGTAAGGATTTACGATCATTTTAAGGGGTACCAATGAATCTGGGCTCGCTATCTTATAATATCCTGGAAAAGGAACAATAATTCATGTCTCTTCATCCTTTTACCAGTTTTCTTTGTATACTTAAGGCATTGAAGTGTATGTGAGTCAACTGCTTTTAATGTAATCACTTTTCAGGGATGATGAAGCATTGTTTCAATGAGCTATAAGGGTACGAGCAAATTTGTCCATATCAGTTTGTCTGCAGAGAATTTCATTGAGATGTGCACTCTACAATGGCCCCTCCCGGTTTTCATGAGAACAGTTCTGGTTCTATATACAAATATCTGTAACATGAAGAACCAAGTACAAGCCTTCAAAACAACTCTTAATTAGTCTAGTGTGTCCTTTTCTGCAGAGCATAACTTTCTCTCTTGACTATGCACCTTCCTGTCCATTACCCTCAAGTGCAAGATAAACATCAAGTTCTTAATGTCACACGTCAAACTAACCCGCTGGTTTCCTGTGAAAAGCTGACACAGTATCTAATCTAAATGGGCCTTACTAAATTATTCAAGTTCTTAGGAGAAAAAAAAGGTCCTACCATGAAAGCTTCTTCATTGGGAAGGCAGATGATCGAAAGCTTCTTAGAATCTTGTAGAATGCCAAAATTATTCACTTCTTATTTCAACAGGACTTAGTTGAATACATGACAGAAGCAAAAGGGAATCAGCACGTGCTGAAGTCATGAGCTACAAAAGTAAAAATGAGAAATTTGTTAATAGAGTTCAGTGTACAGTACATGCATGGAATGTGTATGTGGTGTTTATAAACCAAACAAGAAGCTGGCAATCAAGTTGAAGTGTTAGAATCAGCTTTAATCCGCAGGTACTTAACACTATGAACAAGTAACTGAGTGTATGTACTAATGCTGATACAAGCTGATTTTAACACATTTCATACTGAATTTCAAATACCATGTTGTCATGTACATGTCACAGGTTAAAATTACTCTTCATTGCACAATTATAACAACCGTCTCTGTCTTTTCTTAACGAAATATGGTCTTACGAAAGGTTTTTATGTGTGAACAGGTGTGAAAAAAGAACAGAGAATAAGATTTTCAATGTGAGAAAGAGTAAAAAGTCAACAGAAAGAGGATGAACAGGAGAGTTCCTCAGAACAGCCTGATTAATAATGCATCTCTTTCTGCTGTTATACCCAGCAACAACCAACCTGAGCTATATCAGCTGAAGAGAGCAGGTCTCCTGAGGGGGCACAGGTGGAACCACTAGGTGGGATGAAAGGAAAGGATAGTCACCTCGACCCATTACCTCTGCTTTCTTTTCTCCTCTTGAGCCCTGCCTTTGTCTAAATCTCTGTCTGAGGACACATTCTCTTTACATGTATAAATACTTTTGTTCATGCTCTCACCTAGTGTGTATGCAAAATTGGTTTTCAAGGACATAAAAGACCAAAATGCTGTTCTGCAGCAATGACTACACTGGGTTTCCCTTCAGGAATACGTGGTCTATATGTGAATATTTATAGTTTATGTGGTTAACTGCTGAAATTCAGTAATGGTTTATTATTTCCAGGAGCAGACATCCAGGTAGTAGGAAAAGTAGAAGGTTGCTGAGTTCCCCCTGTCTAACCAGTGAGTTAGTTTGATATTTATCTTGCACCTCAGGGAAATGGACAGAAAGGCGCATAGCCATGAGACAAAGTTATGCTCTTCCCCAAAGCTAAGTAACAAAATACCTTCAGAATATCTACTGGAAGAAGTGAACGCAGCAATACAAACTGTCTCCACTACGACCATTAATGAGACCAATCAGCTGATATATGCAACAGTAACAGACACCCTAGAGATGCCTGGTGCTACCAGCACTAGTAGCATGAAGAAACACCAACACTATACATGGAGAAGAAGGCTAGAGTCATGAACATTAAGAAACAGCTGCCTAAGAAATACAGCAAATGCGCAGCAGCACAAATGAACCAGGTGCTAAGATCTGGAACCCAACCAGAGTTGCTAACCTGAGGATCAACAGTTGTCATCAAGACGGACCAGAAGGGAACAATACCATCCAACTTCTGGCATAGAACCAGCCTCAGCACAACATGGAAGCCTCGTATCAGGCATAACATTGGCCAAAACATGGGCAGAGTGCAGAAAGAGATTAGCAAAAACACCGGAGGGGCAAGGCTGCAGCTACTGGTTGACAGGACCAGAAGCACCAACATGTGCACTGCCTGGATTGATTAATTAAATTAAATTAAATTTCATTTTTATTTCTTCTATTTAGAACAAAGTTGTCTCTAGGTGCTTCTGAGAAACCCAGAGCATGACCCCTGAGCACATGGCAAAGCCCAACAGTGGTAAGAAAAAACTTACCACTGTGGAAGAAACCTTTAGCAGGACCCAACTCAATTATAGAGGGGACCCTCCTGCTGATAGCTAGCCAGGTAAAGGAAGAAATGAGGAGGGAGACAGGACAGTGAGGATGAAGGACAGAGAGAGGAGAAGTACAAAAATAATACAATAAAGCCTATGACTCAACGCCACACATGGATACTGGAATGCCTGAAGATGAAAAAGATCAACAGCACACCAACTGCCTTAATCCAGAACTCAATAAATAGGTGGAGACAACTCTGGCAATCAATTTAAAGCCAGCCGCACAGGTGAGCATCATATGTGGAGATGCCTTGTCTCCCTTGCTGTTCTGAATAGGCCTTAACCACCTCAGTCAGATCATCATGAAGAGTGGCTGCAGGTACAAACTCCATCAGCCACCTCCTCTACATGGATGACTTCAGCTCCTCACCTCACCAGGATCTATGGCAGCAACATGTAGATATCACTGAGACTAGATAAGTGTAGAAGGATGGTATTCAAGAGAGGAAGATGATCACAACTGAATGGGTTGAAATATAGTCTGTGTTGAATAAAGGCAACATAACAGGTATTGAAGACAGGTTCAAATACCTGGTCATGAGGAGGCAGCACAGAGGTGAGTCACAGCTAAATATTTACCGAGGATAAGCCACATACTTAAGAGCCAGCTGAATGGGAAACACAAGATCCAGGCTCTCAACACATACACAATGCCAGTAATCAGATACCCTGCTGGCATGATATCCTGACAACTGGAAGAGATGCAAGGTGCAAGGACACAAGGAAACTCCTTACAATGCATGGAGGATACACCCTCAGTCCAGCATCATGAGGTTGGACACTAAGAGATGGAAGGGAGGCATCAGAGCCACTATCCAGGAGAAAACAGTAGGTTCCCAGGAATACATCAAAAAGATGGCCCCCACTGATGAGTTTACGCCTCAGACAACTGAAACCCAATGTGGAGGGCTATTAGAGGGGCTATTATGGAAGGACAAGCCCCCGCAAATTTAAGAGGTGGCTGAGCACAAGATCAGTAGAGGTCTGGGTCTACCACACCAGACAGGACCCCAGAAGCAGGCTGTACAAAGAAACCATCATAGAAGGATGTAAGATGCTGGTAGGCAGAGCATACATGGAATGCCATAACCAGGTAGCTGGCATAATACATAGAAACATCTGTGCAGAGTAAGGACGGGAGGTCCCAGAGTCAAAATTTAAGACACCTCCAAAGGTTATCAAAAATGAGCGGATCAAGATCCCGTGGGACTTCCAGATCCAGACTGGCATACTGGTGATGGCTAACCAGCCTGACATAGTGGTGATAGACAAACATCAGAGGACAGCAGTGATGATAGACATGGCCATCCCAAGCAATAGCAACATCTGAAAGAAGGAACACAAGAAGTTCAAGACCTAGACTAGCTGTGGGGTGTGAAAGCAACAGTGGTGCCAGTAGTGATCAGGGCCCTGGGGGCTGTAACCCCCATGGATGGCTTCAGAAGGTACCAGGAACAACATCTGAGATCTCTGTCCAGAAGAGTGCAATACTGGGATCAGCTAAGATCCTGCATAGAACCCTCAGGCTCCCAGACCTCTGGTAAAAGACCCGAGCTTGAAGCAGACACAACACCAATGCTGTAAAACACCAGTGCTACGTGGAAGAAAAAGAAAAAAACAATGCAATGGTGTGATAATCAGTCAGGCACCATATTTAATAGAAACACAAGATATCAAATGTTCAACCAGAGATGTTAATGCATCTGGAAATTTGAAAGAGAAATGTTATTAATATTTGTTATAAGATTTCAGCTGTTTAATAGTTCAGGGCCTCCTTCACAGATGTTCAAGTTTGGCATGTGCTCCATCATGGATGCTGGCTTTTTAACACAGCGATGATTTCTTGGAAAGTCCTTTTCATCTACATTGGAGAACACAACTTATATGATTTCCAAACAATATGTCACAACAGAGATCACTTTTCCCCTTTACCACTAAAATGAGTTACAGCCCACAGAAGACAGAAGTGTTTCTAGATCATTTTTAGACATTTCTTTTTAGATTTTTAACAACAATCTGTGGGAGCAGTGGCAAACTGAGTTCACTGGCAGCTGTTTTATAGCAGAGTTCCCGAGCCATGCAATGTCTAAAAACCAGATATATCCTTAGTCTTTATTAAATAACAAAAACAAAGCAAAAAAGGGCAGATACAAATAAAACTCTAAATTAAGGAAGATGTTGTTACACAACTTTCAAATGTTTAAATAGGAAATAGTTTACAAATTGACTTTGTTACTTTTTCATATGTCAGTTTTTCTGTGTTTGATGGGGCTGAGAGTTTATCATTGTCCTGCATCAATCAGCATTATACAATTAAGTGCTGCATTTTGTCCACTCCCCCTGGATTCCTCTTTTCCTGTCTCTGAGCCTGTGGGGGCCAGAGGTCAGATTGACAGACAGACAAAGTGCTTTGAAGATCTCTGCAGTCAAGATCTTAACTCTGTTTGTGCCTTTTACATCTGGAAATACTTATCAGGCGATTGTTGACTGTGACTGGGGGAGTTTGTTTTAATAAAACAGCATTCTGATTACATGCTAATGCCAATACACATTGAGCAAACATACATATGTTTGGAGCAAAGTTAATTTATCTTATTACAAACAAAGGATTATTTGACAGGAAGCTGAAATCTTCAGTGATGCAGCAGTTACCCGGTCACCCCAAATTAAAAAAAAGTAAGGACGGTATGGAAAATACCCCCTTGTAACATCTTATGTTCTAAAATAAAGTAAAGACAAAGGCAATGTAGGGCTAGCAGTTATTTGGATTTTCTTGTTCCACAATATATAAGATCATTTCAATTCAATAAAATCTTAAGGAATTCCAGTGGATAAAGAAGCCAGACACCTATGAGCTCCAATGATGCTATTTGAAGAACTTTTTGTTCATCGACAACTGACACTTACAACTTTACCAAGGGGGTTGTTTGGAAAACCTTTTTGTTTTGCAATAAAATAAAATTCCACTCACAAATGCTGTTTAAAAGTTGACTATGCAAAAAAAAAGAAAAGAAGTTTTGACTTTGTCCAGAGGCAGTGTTGACATCTCTAGGACTGTGGTCAGTCAAATTGGGAGAAATGGTCATAGTGTGCTGCAGAGAAAAGAAACCATCCAGACTGTTATCACCCCAAAGTGCAAAAGGCAAACTAGTGACTGTATGGGGTTGGATCAGGTAAATACCCTTCTGTGATGGCAAGACAAATGCAGAAACATATATTGATATTTTACATATATTGATATGTTCTGCCTTCAAGACATCCAGGCATTTTTCAACAAGACAATGCAAAACTACATTGTGCCTGAAGTTCTAGTGAGGCATGGCAGACCAAAAGTCAAAGTAAATTTAAGAATCAATGCATTTTTGTTGTCCCATTTTCCATATCCTCCAAAACTTTTTCAGATTTGGCGTTGTAACTCTACAGCTGAGTTACACAGAATGAGCTATCCTTTGTGTGCATGCTGAGGACTTGTGAAGGATAAATTGAAGTATTGACAAAATTAAAAAACGGCAAAAAGAAAGGAGACAAGAACAGACAGTATGATGTAAAAGCCAGTTTTCCTTGCCTTTATGTGCTTTATCACTGACACAATGCACCCCATGCCCCTCCCTCCCATTTTCCCTCCTATTAAAAACCGTTGCTCTTCCATCCCACACTATTTTTACCCAACATTGCATTACCATAATAAAACACATGCATGGCAAAAAGATAAACTCAAAGAGACAGCACAGCCAAAAACCTGGATTTGAGAGGCTTATTTTCATCTTTCTTTCTTGTCCTTTATTCTTTTATGTTGCTCTTTTCTTTTTGCTCAGAGAAATGGAAAGAGACATGCCTTTTCTTCCAGCCTGTGCCTCATTATGGTGCTTTTCAGGTCTGTTCCTTTGTACGAGGCCAGCCCAGAGCCATGCACAGGCATCGTGAAGCAGCCGGTGGATTACCCCGGCTCACGTCAACAAATCTACGGAACCACCACCTAGTACTCAAGCACGCCCTTCCCTGTCAACGTTACATTCTTTAATAAGTGTAGCCAACGAGCCTTGCTAAGATTAAACGAACAGAAATGGCAGCTGTACACCATACATCAGTGTAGACAATGGATCTATGTCCTAAACCAAGATGCAGCCATCAAAACACTGGAAAGAACGCTTCACAGCATAATGATAATCAGTGTTATTGTCACACCACACAGACCATTAAAGCAGCACAAAGGACTTTATTTCCATGTTAAAATATCAGTTTCAATTTCATTTAAGATAAGATAAGATAAGATAAGATATACTTTGTAAAAAAAACAAGCCAAAGTAACTTTATCACTTTTCGATACGATGTCACACATCACCAGTAATGAAGCTGGCTAACAGAGCTTCGTCATGGGAGAGGTGAAGAAGAGAACAAACAAGAAAAAATCTTGGACAGTTACCTAAAAGTGATTTAACCACCAAGTCTACAGGGAAACCCTGTCGAACCTATAGACCCGTTAGTTCTCAAAATGAGCAAAAATAAGACCAAATGTTTTTCTTTTTTTCACACAATAATCTCAGGTCATTCTTTGCTTTAAAGAGTCTCTTCATTTCAGTTGCAAAAATATGAGTAATCAGTAATCAGTAAGTAATCAGTAACTATACATAAGACCAAACTGTTGACCACTTTAGAGAAATACAATGAAACTTAAACTAACAGTGATGTACTTAAAGCAAAAATAAATGACACTGCTCTAATAGGCATCTTTATGATGGAAATATGGGTTGCACACCACGACATTTTGGCCCATAACTAATACATGAACATATTTGTATGCATGTTCCATTATTTACATCAAATATCTTGCATTGATAATGATATTGGCTTTTAATTCATCCTGTGTACCACTGTGAGATGGAAGAATAAAAGTCATTTGTTATAAAAATGAACAACTTCACTGCATTAACTAATAGGCTAACAGACTGTATTTTATAAACATAGTTATGCGCATGTGTTTGTTCATGTGCACGTGCACTGTAATTGCGAGCAGGCTTGCGCTTCTGCAGTTGGCAGAATAAAGCAAGAGTCATCCATCAGAGCTGTACTATCACCTTCGGCCGCTCCCCCCCGGGACTGAAAGATGGATAACCCCTCAATCACTGCTGCATGTAACTCTCATTAAGCTTTTTTGCTGAGGTAAGTCACTGTTTCTTTTAACTGTATGCTGTTCTTGACTCACCCACATGCACAATCCCACATGCGCTCATAAAAACAAATACACACACATTCAGGAACTTACACACATATGAACACAGTTGTTTCTAAAATAAGCTTTGCAGTCACAGTTGTGTTTTTAGACAGCCCCATAAACTATGCTTGGACTCACCACTTAAAACGGGAGCTGCACCAATGTAGCCTTGCACATCTATCAGACACGTGGCCACTTCCATTAGTGTGCTTGTTTGTTTGAATGTGGAATTTAGTGTCTTTAGTTCTATCCATGGCCTGAGGAAAATAACCAGATTTTATGGAGCTCCTGCAGCAGTCACCAACAGCTGTACTCCAGTGCAGAAAGACTCCTATAGCTGTAATTTAAATGGACATGTTATAAGGCCTCACTCGGGGCATCTGGAGTTTTCAACTGTCTTTAAACTGCTATAATGCCAGAAAACACTGCAGAACCATTATATGGTTGTCCAATAAATAGTCATAGATGATTCCAGTATTGCTCTTAAAACAAGTTTTTTTGTCAGAAACCTTCATTTGATTTACCGACGACAAACTGAATCTAAAGGTAATGTTTCAAGAGGGGAAAATACAACTGATAAGATATGAGATTGAGGAACCAACCCCAAAACCTGTCAAATCACACAGAAAAACAGATTTCTTTTCTTTTTCCACAGTCATACAGAGAAGTTTATTAGGCATTAAGGGATTAAGGAGAGGAACTTAATCTGAGAGATCTTCAGTATGACACTTTTGATGAGAAAGTTTATTTCATTGTCTATTCACTATATAATTAAACATCCGCTGACAGTGAAGCCGACAGCTACACTAAAGACTCCCCATATGTTAATTGTAATCACTTATATTGTCAAGCAAATGGAACAAAAGATGGTAAGAAGCAGAAATACATAAAACAACAAAAAAATTCATACAAATAAAAAAGAATAGATTACGTTAAGCTAATATGATTATTTGAATTAAGAGCTGAGATAAAAACTCTTCCTCCTCTTCCTTTGACTCTTTCATATTGTTGCATCTACCTTCTCATGAAGCAAATGCCGTTTGGTTTCAGTCGAGCTCCTGCTGATGGTAACGTTTCCTGAAAGTATGAGACTATGCATACTTCATGTATATGCAAATCTATGGCAGAGGATTTGATTACTTTATGAAATGTTTACACAGAATAACAGAAGATGTTTCATCAGGGAGTGGAGGAGGATGTCAGTGAGCAATATGGACTGCATCAACATCTTAGCCATGAGTCAATCAGTCAACCTACATTTCATCTGTTCAATTAGACAGTAGCTCACATTAACATCTGAAAAGACCAAAACAGCACAAAAAAGCATAATTACTGTATGTTTAGCTGTGTTAGGCATTAATGAAATCATTCCATAGCTAATTTAGCTGTGTAACATTACTGTGCTGTTAACACTATACAGGAACAAGGAAAAATACTGAGGACAAAATAGTTTTTTTTTCTCCAAGTCAGACGTGGACTAAATATTACAAGTATTTGAGATGTCGAAAATAACTAGATTGAGAAGGTTACCAATTCTGACCTAAACCAACAACTACACTGATTTGCAACAACTTAAATAGTCAATTGTGCTTTTGCCGTTAAACTGAAGTGTTCTAGCATATGTTTACTTAGTGAATAGCACAGCATAATGGCAACTCTAATTATGTAAGGAATTAATAATGTTGGGAAGGAAAAGGTTTAAATGCTTTACAACAGATAAACAATCAGATTTATGCATGGCTGACTGAAGTGACAAGTAAAGAAACTCATACACAGATTTTAAAAGGTTCTATGCATTAAATGACTGATGATCTATCCATTAATTCTTAGGGGTGTGATAAAATATTGATATGGCAATATATTGCAATACTTATTTTCACAATATACTAAATCGATTTCTGACT
>JBAMYA010000024.1:7168159-7183530 GCA_037176975.1 Arrhamphus sclerolepis | reverse complement strand
GACGGCCTGTAAGCTGCTGTTAAAAAAAATAGAGGGAGAGGTAGGGAGGAGAGAGAGATGGGGGGAGGGGGGTGTCCAGGAAGCGTACTTGAAAGACTTAAGCTGCATTGTTACGTAACTGATATGGGATACTCTGAAATTATACACTTTCAGTCAAAGTTGGACTACATTAGCACCATCCCCAGAACTCTCCTCTCTGTCTCATTCATACAGTCAGAGCTGCAGGCTCTTCCTTTCTTCAATCTCATTCTCAGACACGCACAGACTGCACGCACATACATGCATTATGCACTCACACACACAGTCATCTCAGCTCCAGCAATCGACCTCTGATGTTTTTTACTCAAATTCAAGGTTCATAAGGTCTGTCTCTTCAATAGCTTAGAAGTAAAGGATATGATCAAACTCTAACTTGGAGGTCAATGGCTCATGTCAGTCATCACAGACAGAGTGATGGCATGTGTCTGTGATGAAAACATCCAAACTGAAAGAGCTGACGAGCACAGCCTTACTGACAAAAAAAAAATCACCCAGACGTATCTGAGTCATAACACCTCTTATTTTCTTCAAGTTCCTTCTTTTCTCTCCTTGATTACACTCAAATACATCTGATAACCTCCAAATACTGGCCTTTCAGCTCTGCCTCCCCTTTACGGGAAAGAGGAAGCTGTACTGTGTTTCTGTCCATAACACTGTCTCTACTGCATCAGCATCAGATTGGTTTACAGACAGCCTGGCACAGAGCAGGTTCACAGGATGGCTGGACTCAGTTACCGAAGACCAATTTGCCACCAGTGAGAGGATGACTCATTTTCATTAATGAGTTTGAGTGAAATGCGACGAGCAGCCAGAGGAATCAAGTAGAACGAATGTTGCGTCCCTGCAGCCTGTGACTGGCAGAGGACAGATTTATTGTTTACAACAAACCTTGCCAGTTCTTCAGCTTTGCCTGGTACTTCTCAGATAGACAAAAGCCTGCAGGTATTTCTCTGCAGTCATTACGATGCCTTACAGAGGCAAATCAAACACAAGAGAATAGTCTTTTGTGGAGACAAGCAAGCTTGCTGTCCTTATGGAAGATTAGTGCGTACTGCAATGTAAAAACAAAGAAAAGAGAGAGGGAACGAGACAGAAGGGACAGAGTCACAGTGAGAGAGGAGTACTCCACTGCCTTATCAGAGGGCTCAGACAGGACAGTCAATAAAGCAGGTAGAGAGTAGTCAAGAGGAATAGGAAAGCATGCAGTGTGTAGTACCGTTTCCCTGTACCTGTATGCACATGACATACATGTGTGCCAAGGAGGCTGTGAACACACAGTGGAAATGTGCTCATGACTAGGTTTCCATGTGTGCCGTGGCACCCCTGACATAGCATGACAGAGAAAGAAGGGGGGTCGTCTAAATTTTCCTGCCACCCCTCCCTCCCCACCCTATTCCCACCACCCCACCCCTGCCTCCTCCCCCCACCTGTCAATGGTCCCAGTACCTTGCGTTTTTTATCCCGTGAGCGACTCCTCTTTTTGACCCTCTCCTCCTCCTTCTCTTTGCGCTCCTGCTCTGCCTGGGCTTCTAAATCCTTGTTCTTACGGAGATGTTTGGCCGCTTGTGCCATAGCGTTGGCGGTGGGGGTCTCTGCGTTGTTGGTGCGTCCAGATCTTCCAACAGTGGTCTACAGGGAGACAGTACTGGGACTTCTACCCGGTGCAGGCCAACACTAGCGCTGCTGCTGCTGCTCTGTGTTCCTCTGTGGACCTGCAGAGTCTGTGAGCTGCTCACCCTCTGCCTTCTCCTCCTCCTCCTCCTCTTCAGCAGTGCAGTCACACACACCGGCGGTCCTCAGCCGTCTGCTGTGGGATGCTACTGCAGCGCAGCTCTCTTTCACTCTCTCCCTCCCTCTTGCTTCGATGCTACACTCTCCCCCTCTCTCACTTCCCTCGTGCAGTTTTTTCTGCTGCTCTTCTCTCTGTTCTCCATCCTTCTCTGAGCAGAAGACAAAGGGGCAAATAACAGTGAACAAACAGCTTTGCCTTCTTATACATATCTATACATACCAACAATATATATATATATATTCTAAATATATATTTGTATGCTCTTTTACTCTCCCCTTCATTGCTTTATCATGCAGCAAAACTGCTTCGACCATTCCACCACCCTTCCCATCAACAAAGATTGCAGAAGGATGAACTGACAGTGGAGGAATAGCTTGAGCAGCTTTAAATCAAAGTCAGCTCTCTCTCCTCACACTGCATTGATTTTGTTTCCTTTTCCTGTATTTAATTTCTCTGTATCTCATAGACCTGCTGTGTGTCCATCTGTGTAGAATCACTGGGGTACAAAGGGACTCCGTCATCACCAGAGCCAATCACACCACCACTCTCACACACACCAGGACACCAGAAGAAATAACAAAAAACTAAAACATGCATGAGGGGGGAAAAAGCTGCAAGTCGTTTACTCTCCCGCTCTCGCTCTCCTCCCTCCTCCCTCGCTACTGTCTGCAGCAGACAGGATTGGTACCCATGCAAAGATGTTGGTGCAGTGTGCTTGTGTACGGACTGAGAGCAATAACTAGCTATTTCATATCACTCCCTGGCTGTCTGTTGTAAACTGTGATCATCAAAAGCTTTGCTTCACAAACTTCTTTTGGATTCTCCTCCAATTATTAGTCATAGTTTTATACACAAAAATAGAGAAAGTATAATATAAATGCATGTATACAACAGCAAAAATGGACCGTCTATTGCTTACACAAAAACGAGTGCAGAGGGAAAGAAGTGCTAATAGTGTCGGCACCTGTTTACTGGTATTGCTCTGCCTCTCTCTTGGTCTTGCCACGTCCCTCCCTTCTCCTCTCTCATTTCTCCTCCTGTTGAAACTGCTGATGCAGGCAGAAAAGATCCTTTAACATCTTTCTTTGCCTGGTTCACTATACATCACATGTACAGTTCACAGTCACACTGATCCTATTGGGTAGGGGGAAAAAAACACACTTATGTCATCCAGAAATATGCCAGCAGTTGTGGTTCAGTACACGCACACACACGCACAGACACACACACACACACACACACAAGAGGATAGACAGTTGGCTCATTTTACTGTCCTCCATTAGTTATTTCAGGGAACCCCACAAATAAGTGTACAGTATCAGACAAAATACTATTGGTCATGGTCAAATATCTCAATCAGTAATTTATTTTAATTTATTTTGCTTTTATAGTAAAAGCTGACATAAACAAATACAAGATAATCCACTCATGACTGACTAAAATATATTTTTTAGAAAGAAAAATAGAACAAGAAAACTCATGGGATCTAGCGTTATTCTAAAGAAGCAGACGTAAAAGTGCTGTTTTTTTTTTTTGGTTTGTTTGTTTGTTTGTTTTTTAGCCGTCATGCCTAAATTTCACTCGTCATCGGCCTCATGTCCGTAACTGTTTTTTTCTCTGCTCTGCTGTCAAGGCTTTCCCTGATCAGATAGCAGCCTGCTCTGTACTGCGGCATACTAATGAAAGAGTGGTGATATTGCCCTCTGTCTGCAATGCTGCCACACAAATCACTTGCTCAGGTGGCCTAGCTATAACACAAACCAACAAATACTGATGGGCTGACAGCTCTGTCCATTCATCACAACACTGAAGCCCTGGGGAATGTGTCAAAATAAATTACCAGCAGGAGCTGCCTGCATGGTAATAAGGAGCAGGATTGCATGATATTAGGAAAACATGCAATATGAGTTTGTTGATTACTATAATATTGATAGTTTGTTAAGAAAAAAAAAAGACTTTCATGTCTTTCAGATATTAATGCTTTATTACTATTCCAACAATGTGTATTTTTTAAAATGCACCTAGCAGGAGCTTCTGCATCAGCAGTGAAGCAACTTAGTTCACTAGCAATTTAATCTCTTGATCATTTAAAAAATAACATCTTAATTCCACTACTCACATAGTGAACTAATTGGATTTAAA
The DNA here is from genome assembly GCA_037176975.1 of Arrhamphus sclerolepis. Classification (NCBI taxonomy): domain Eukaryota; kingdom Metazoa; phylum Chordata; class Actinopteri; order Beloniformes; family Hemiramphidae; genus Arrhamphus; species Arrhamphus sclerolepis. The sequence goes on along the minus strand of JBAMYA010000024.1, from coordinate 7,179,557 downwards.
AAAGTTAAATCATTTAAATTAAATATAATGCAACAGGTAACTCCAACTGCAGCCTTTCTCATTGTGTTACCTTTTCACTATTCACCAAAAGCTTTTGATTGCAGTTTTAATTAAGGAAATTAATTCGCTTTAAGTGCTAGTCCACCAAATTGGGCTAAAGTTTTAAAAAATAAAAGGAAAACCCACATGAGCAGTTCTTTCACAGAGAAACTAGCATGAAGAACATTCTTCAATAGTAGATGTGAAGGAAAGAAAGCTCTGTGTTGACCAAAGGAGAGAAAGCAAATACAACTTAAAAGGAAATAAATTTTTCAACAAGATTTAGATTCAGAACAGCAACGATGGAAAGATACATTTCAATTAAAGGTGTCAATTTGTGGTACAATCTTAACTATGAGATAAAACAATCTAAATCTCTTTTTGCATTATTTGAATTTGAAATTATGATGAAGCACTATGGCGTTGAATAAGTTAATGTTTTGTTATGTATTTTTTGTGTGTAGTCTTCTGAGTTGAATAGCTATATTTCTTTTTATGTGAATAGGGGGCAGATAAGTTATAAGTTTATACTTCTTTCTGCTCCTTTTCATTCATGATTTCTTTTAGCTTGAACTATTCATATTTATTATTGACTGAATGAAAGAAAATGTAAATAAATGACCAACATTGTAGAGTAATATGCAGAGTATTGTACTTGTCTGTGTATGCTGTTCTTTTTGCTCACATTTTTCTCCTTCTTTGTCATTTCAGCCACACATAAGTAGATTCAGGATCAGAGACGAACCGCTTCAGGACATAGAGGGACTGTCCAAGTATTTTACTTTTTGGCCAAATATTTTATTAATATTCAGATCATGATTCCATGGTGCTTGAAAAGAATAACATTTACTTCAGATTAGTTTTCCAATATTTTAATATACGTGATGACATTGGTTTTGTGAAGTTTTACTACTGACCTATCAAAGCCATCAAAGCGACTTAAAGTTGTCTTGGAGATGAACCTGCACACATCCATCACATCCAACATCCATCACATACTGACAACTTCACTGACTCTCATAAAGAAGAGTTGCATATTGAAATTAAAAAAAGAAAAGATAAAAAAAAAACATGAGCAAAGGAATGGATTAGCATACATGGCAGCACGGATTGTCTGTGCACAGAGTGTTCAAGGTGAATAAAAAGTCTTTTGCAATGAAAAAGTAGCTGCCAACTTGTATTATGATACGGCACATTGTGTCTCATTGAATGCTTACAGCACCTCCCCCCTTTGCTTTACGGGTTTCCCTTGCTCATGGTGACCTGAAACAATGTCTTGCTCTCACTGACTTGAGTTGAGAGTTGCCTGATGACTGACAGATATTCCTGACACATACTGCAGCTGGTATTTTAGAGTGACTGCCAGTAATGGCCCAGTGATTAATAAGCAAGCATCTTTAATGAGTCTTTGAGTTGTTCACACATTATGATTGAGTAACGATGAGCAGCCACTGACAATTCACAGATTTGCCTCCACCCAGTATTCCGAGTGTGGCTACTGTTAAATCAGACATAAAATTATGTTGAGGGCCACTGGATAAGCTCAATGGTTCCCGCAGGTGGTCTATAGACAGAGGTTACAGGTTCAACTCCTGCCCTGTGGCCCTTTACTGTACACTGTTCATAAAGGCAACTAGATGTCTACTTGTTGTGTGAAAGTGACACAAGAAAGATTATGTGATACCACGACTCCTACAAGTGACCATTGGAAAAAAAAAAGCCAATGCAGATAAAAGTTTCACAAACGACACTTACACTTACTCTTCACTCGCCATGCAAGACCTTTTTTGTCAAAATATATTGGAAAAATGTGCAACAATACAGTAAAAGGACTTGTAAATTGCATACAAGCTTATTTTGGTGTTTCTAAGTGCACCCAAACAATGAGTTCTTATTCGCTGAGGTGGTCCTGCCTTGGACACAAAGGGACAGGTTGTGTGGACCTGGGGGGAGAAAGAAACACACAGCTACTGCCCCAGCTCTCCTCAGTGTGACGGCCAGCACCCGCCAGCACATTAACCGCTCTGTTGCTCCTCTAAAAACAGTGGATAGGACACGACAGAACCACACACACACGCACACACTGTTACACAAACTCACCACTGTGGAAAGAGATAGGAGAGACAGCCTACTCATAACACAAAAACATACATACATAACGTTGCACTGCAGCAGAGACAATCTGTCATGTCACTGCTCAAGTCCATCTTGAACAGTTTAATCCCAACTTTAAACTTGCACAAAAATTGTTATCTGGAGACAGGTGAAAAGTAAAAGGCAGGTGAATAGCATAAAATGAAAAGTGTCCTCCAAGTGAGCAATCAATCTTCAAAATCAGGGTCAATTTAAAGCTAATTTACACTGCAAGTCAAACTCTTGGGAGAATATTCTCATTTCCTGTTCTAATTTAGTCATTCTCCTCATCACGGACAAGTCACAAGGAGGCACAGGTCTAGAGTATATTTGTCTAACAAATACTTCATAAGATGAAAGTCAGTCAAAATGACACATTAGTCACATTAACACATCAGCAGCAACAGCTCTTGCTACGGCTTTTCACTAAGCTCCTTATGTAGAATCCACAACATTTCTTATACAGAGAGTCTCCAGTGTGTTTGCTGGCAGAGATCCACAGCCTACAGTGAGATACAGTATTCTGCAAACTCGTGCCTTCCTCTGCACCATCAAGTGAGGCTTATAGCAGAGTTATTTTAGCACCAGCGTTAGTCACTATGAGCCAAAATGAGATGAGGAGATGAACACAAATCTTTGCTACATTTGTACTATCACAATGTAATTATAACATGAGACCTGACAGTTGTTTTTTTTTTTTTGTTTGTTTGTTTTTTATTTAAACTGAATCAAAGGAACACATTACTTGATTTATACCTGCTGGACTGTGAATGGCAATCAAAGGCAAAATAAAAATAAGAAGAAGAAGAAAAAGAAGAAAAAACATTGAAGGACACAGAACCGAAGCCAGATAGCACCCTCTTCTGATGAAAGGGTGATACTACAAGCAAGAAAAAACACAGTAAGGGTTTATATTCAAAAATGAAAGAGCTTGACAGCACACATAATTTAGGCGGCTTTAGATAAATAGTTAACAGTAATTAATGCTCAAAAGAACAATCTTCACTAAAATCTTTAAGAACAAAAACGGCACAGCTACTGAAGCAAAAACATGCATGCTGGAGCCCAGAGTGATCCATAAAACTGATTGAACCATGGATCACCACGCCCCCTGTGGATGGCAATTTTGTGAGAGGACTTGACACACAGTAGAGCTCAACACTGCACTGCAGCATGCAGCCGACTCAGAGCAACACCACAGGACTGCACAGCTCAGCGCTGCTCTGGTTAGAAAACAACATTCAGACTATCACAGGTCTAAATGCACATGATGGAACAGCTCTACTGGAATGAGTAGCACAAAATATACACAGCATTGTACACACATAAGCGCACGCTGCACATGTATGTGCATTCAGTAATGTGCATATGAAAACAGCATGAATGTATTTGGTTCTAAGCAGAATAAGCAGCATGATTACACAGTTTTCTTTCCTCCAAAAAAATTAGGACAAACCTTTGGAATAAATACATCTTGGGAGTGGAGGCATTTACTTCCTCTATTGTTCTAAGGGTTGCCCATCTGCAGATAAGATAGGAGCAGACTTAGAATAACCTTCTAAAGAAAAATGGGGCTGTTTTTCTTTTCCACAAAAGGATGAACCAGAACGCTGAAGCTGTAAAACATAAAAAGATAAGTCAAGGTTTTATAAGGTTTTTGATGAACCTCTGTGCTTTGTGATAGAAAGTACGCTGTGTACTACACTGCAATCTATCATATAGAGTAAAAGATTGTAGTAATTAAGCACTAACATAAAAGTTGTAGTTACAAGTCTGTTGTTGCTTTGTTGTTGCTATAAAGAAAAGGAGCTTTATCTTCCGAAGTTAAAAACAATATTCTAACTTCAGCCTTTGAAATGCAGACTCGTGCAGAAAGCAGTGATAGAGCATCAAGACTTTCCTTCTGTTCTGTTCATGCATTAAGTATATCAGAGAAGGCATGCTGCCTTTACTAAAAGCAACTTGTAGCCAATAGATAGCCTATTTAGATGCAGGCACAAAGATTAGAGTGGCCACTCAATAAGCAGAAGATTGACTTGGTAATGTTATAAAAACAATTTACAATGTAAATTGTTGATGAAGTGAACATGTCAAGCAATGATGCTGGTTTCAGCTTGTTAAATGTATGGATTGTTGCTTATATCTGGTATATATCATAAACCAAACAAAATAAAATGGGTAATGTTTTTTTTTTCCAGTAGCCTAAAGTTGACTAAATTGTAACAGTAAACAATGATGAAGATACAGATATAGTTTAAATAAAGGTTACATATTAGCAGTAAAACTATTAAGACCTGAATGGATTGATGGCCTGAATGCATATAAGAACAATGATCTATTAAAGTACTGAGTAAGCACAAATATTCTTTCAGAAGAGACTAATAAACTAATCTCTGAAAAACATGCCAGTTTTATTTATTTATTTTTTTTCTATTCAACTCTAGTAATTCCTCTGGCACTCCTGTTTGGCTTACTTGTCCAGCTTGGCTCAGTGTAATTACTGGTCAACATTTTGGTGCCTTGACATTTTGTTTATTGAGCATGAGGGGAAGATAGTGTTGGTAAATTTGAGAGCTCCTTCTCTCACACAGACATGTGCATGCACACATATACAGTCTTTCTCCCTCTCTACTGGATCTGCACCAGCAGAGATAGCACTGATAGGGAAAGCCATATGGCAGGTAACAAACCAAGGGCAGGCTTCTTGACAACGCTGTGCCGTGGCTCGGCACCTTGCCACGTCATCTAAAGGGCTTATCTAACTTGGCTGTGCATTCTGGTGAACTATGTTGATCAGAGATAAGTGTAATATGCCATAAGAGTTAGTGACACTGCATCAACAGCTCACTGCTGTGAACAGAAAATCTGGTAATGAATATCATCATCACAGTAGCTAAGAAAGACAATGGCCTTAGGCTGACTGACAATGACTACCTTAGTGTGCCGTGGCTCCATCAAAGCGCAACATCGTAGTAGGAAAGCACAGCTTTGTTCTCTGTTGGTTGTTATGAGGGGATGTATAATGACAATAGCAAGTACATAATGGCCACTATGGTTTTACTGCACAAGGAAAATCTCTTGATTGGTGTTTAAAAATAGCCTGGAGTGAAATGTTTTGTTATGTAAAACATTTAAGGGAAACCCTGACACCACATCAGACTTTACTTAAGAACAACGTTAGTGAAGGCTGTATGATTAGATATGCATGTCGCTAAAAAAGAAAGCAAGTCGTAAATCAGGAGAGCAGTGGCACTGTTTTATTTACCACATCTTATATAAAAGCATCACTCAGTTGTTAACACCTCACCTAAACATTAGTCCTACGATGGCAAAATGTGTTTAACATGTGACTTAAAGCATCTAAGCAGGCCTACATACTGTGCAAATGATGGATCCTTAAAGGCTGCAATATGCTGGGTACTCAAGTGTAGGAAGCAAGGGCATTTTTGAAGTGAACTTCTGCCATCTAGTGGTGACATAGTGCACATGGGCTGTTAATTGATGACACTGAGGTGCTGAGTGATGCTGTCTCATAATCCCTAATTTCTTGAGTATATATGATGCTTTTACGGTTTACTTTAGAAAATTGAGCAGCCACACACACACACACACACACACATACACAGATATACATATTTATATATACACACAGATACACACACATATATCCTGCCACTGGCTAGGAAAGGTTGGTCTGAAGGATAGCTTGGAGGCTCTAATCATGGCAGCACAAGAACAGGCCCTGTATACGAGAGCAACAGAGGCTGGGGTCTATCACACCAGACAGGACCCCAGGTGCAGACTGTGCCAAGAAGCCCCTGAGACCATCCAGCATATAATAGCAGGGTGTAAGATGCACGCAGGTACAGCATACTTGAAACACCATAAACAAGTAGCAGGAATAGTGTACAGGAACATCTGTGCCAAGTATGGGTCGGAGGTCCCCTAAGTCCAAATGGGAGACACCCCCAAGGGTTGCAGAGAATGAAAGAGCTAAGATCCTGTGGGACTTCCAAATCCAGACTGATGAACTGGTGACGGCCAATCAGCTGCACACTGTGGTGGTGGACAAGCTCTAGAGTGACAGTAAGATCAAGACAAAGGAACACGAGAAGCTCCAAAAGTACAAAGAGTTGAAAGAAGTGATAGAGAAGATCTGGAAGGTAAAGGCTAGAGTAGTGCCAGTGGTGATCAGAGCTCTTGGGTCTGTAACCTCCAGACTGGGAGAGTAGCTCCAGCAGATCCCAGGAACAACATCAGAGATCTCTGTCCAGAAGAGCGCAGTCCTAGGAGTAGCTAAGATCCTGCACAGAACCCTCAGGCTCCCAGACCTCTGGTAGATGACCTGAGCTTATATACCTCCACTAATGATAAGTTATAATCTAGTCGGTCAGCAAGGAAGCAATTTATTAGTTTAATCAGCTCTGCTTGCCTTAAGTTCCATGACGGAACCAAATGTCCTCAATTACCTGATAAATCTGTACATGTGACTATCACTGCAACAGCAGAGGTGTTCACTTCATTCAGGTGTGTGCTAACACAATCCTGATGATAAATGAAGATGAATGAGATCAACAATGACTTCACAGAGGCGATTGCTGCTGCCCATCAACCTGGATGGGTTATGAGGCCATTTCCAAACCTCTTGAGTCCATCATTGTAAGAAATTAAAAAATAAAATAAAAAAGTCTCATTTGGACACAATCTACACTCAACAGCTCTTGAGACATACTATTATACAATATACAATATCAAATGCAAAAGCAAAGACCAGAATTAACAAATTAATAAATACTTGGAAGACAGTTCCTTTCTCAAATACATACTGTGTCTGGCTCCGCCCTGACAGTGAGTGGGTTCATTGATGGCCGCCTGTGTTTTGTCATTTTTATATTTCGTGCCGTTCCTTGGAACTCGCTTGTTTTCAATTCTGTACGGTGAAACGCCCTATACCACACTCTGTGCAATGATGAGAGAAACGTTTAAGAGGCTACTCAGAACTGGTAGATGTCAAAGCCCATGTCGATGGATCGTGTCCATACTTATTTTATTTGACTATTAAATTATCACACCGCAAGCAATTGGACAGCGGACAATCTTGGCTTGATGTTGTAGTAGGCTATTGTTCAGTTTGACACATGGCGTTGCTCCCATGCCCTCACGTTAAATCCAATGCCGTCATAACCAACAAACTAGCTTGCAATGCTTCTTACGGACATACCTACTCGCTACAGAAAAGTTACATAGTTACTACACAGTATCAAAGCGACTGGGCACCACCTGCTGTAGTTTGCGTGTGCTGTCTCCACTTTGGACCACTTAGCACTTTGGACCATTATATGATCAGAATGTTCATGAATAATGATGACGCTTTTTGATTATGTGACTTATTAAGACATTTACAAGGGGTGCTCAAAAAAAAAAAAACGCAAGAGGGCGCACACGAGTAGGCATAGGGGCGCTGCGCCCCTGTTCCCCGGTTTAGAAAAACCCGTGCCTACCATTACCTACCTTGACCTCCTCATCACTCATCACCACATCGTTGTGAGTTACTCAAGTAAGACCCAGGCAAAAGCTTCAACCTCATAGACTTTTGGTTGTCCTTTGATGCCAATCAAATCTAGTAACCTTATGTTTCTCCCTGACTCAGATCATCTGTTAGAGTTCATTTACCTGCCTTCACCCAAGGGCACCTGTCAGCGGTTCATATTGGCCACTTTTTCACCATTCATCTTTAAGTCTGCATCACACGACATATCATTGAAAGTGTCAAAACAAAATATCTTCAAACTGTTTAGCTCTGTTGTTTGCTTGTGGATCAAGTGCTGGCAACCAGTCTTTAAGACAAAAGGTTGCCAGAAGAAAGCCTATTCATAGCAGCATAGCTTAGGCTTGAAAAGTTGCATCTGAAAAGTCTAAAATGGGAAATGTATGGCCAGAATGCATAGCAGCACATTTTACAAAAACCCAACAGACGAGAGTGACAACTGGTGACTGACTGAAAGATTTCTGCGCAGAGAAGATGGAAGGTACTGATTTGTGGTGAGGGGAAGGACAAGATAGGGGAGAATGTTGACATGCTGAATTTCACAAGAAATTCCAGGATATATTTCTGTCATTTCAACAAGGAGAAGATCAGCAGTGATGGTTACATAAGTGGTGATCCTGTCTGCATTGGCTGGAATAACTGAAGGAATAACTGGAGGAAGTCACTAGCGTGAGGAAGACTGAAAAAGCACAGGTCTGCTAAACCCCTGAAGAGTGAGTGATACCCCCTTACACATAATTTTCAGATAGCCTCTATTGGACAGTAAAAATAACTACAGTATACAAGATTTGTCACTTTAAAACTATAGAACATTTTCATGTGATAACTAGCGCCCCAAACAAATGCTCCTACTGCGTCACAATTATAAGCTTTTTGTTTGTCATTATTGTTTTTTTAATATATAAGGCCTGTACACTTTAATGCCATTATCTGTTTGTAGGATCAAATTACACATGACTAACATGAAATTCTGAGCTATTCTGAAAATCCTGTAAGGCAGCCAGCTCTGTTCTTGGAGTTTTTATTCCTTTTTATTCACAAATAAATATTGAAATATAAGTTTAAGGATCTTTACACAGAAGTAAACATCATTAACATCATGTTGCAGCTCTAGAACACATAAAGTTGACATCTGTAGCATTAATTGTAAATCCTCAATATCTGCAAAGCCTTTTTATTTAATACTAATGTTTAGCATGGCAGACAGACAGGCAGAGAGGCAGTAGCACGTGAGTCATGTTTGTTGAATCAATTTCAGTCACTCCATGTAACTAATAATTATTCCAGTGGTACTAGGATCAGTTGCAGAGTACCACAGAGTTATGTTCTTGGATCAATATTTTTCTCCCTGTGTATGCTGCCTTCAGGAAACATAATATCAACTTTCACTGACTGCATTAATGATGTGAAGGACTGGATGGTTCGTAATTTCCTGCTTCCTAATTCAGATCAAACTGAAGGTTTTGTAATTGACCTATCGCAAGTCCCGCCCTGAAACACAGACAGGCCAATCACAGCGCAACACAGAACAGGGCTCCGACTGGATGTAAGAGAACTTCAGGAAAAAGCCCCATTGACTTCAATGGAAACATAGCGTACTTTATTCATTTTGAGCTGGTTTGGACATTATTTTTTTATAATTATGGTTAAACGTTGTGCCTGGGGCACTTGCAACAGTGACTTTGCATTGCCCTGAGAGGTTGAAAGGAGGTGTTGGTTTTTTTACCTCCTTCCCAAAACCGAAATCAAACCCCGAAAAGTATAGACTGCAGATTAAACTGTGGACGGCCGCTAAACACTTAAAGCACGCAAATATCAACAAGCACAGCTTGTGCACAGCTAGCACTAAAACTAGCCAACCTGTTCCACGTTACATTATATATGCCTACTACTTTTTCTTCTTAATTATTGTAAAAGTGCATAGACACCTTCCCAGTTTTATAGGAACAGTGTTGCTCCTTTATTATTATGGTCATCCGTCTCGATCATCAGGTGATGCGGTGGTTCACTCTCTGTCTCTGTGATCTGTAAGTTTTAGCTTCTATTTTTATCCATATTTTATCATTATTTTGTTACAGACTGAGCAAGACATCTTGAATATATCCTTCAAATGTGTACTGCAAGCTCTTCTGTCTGCTCATATTCGCGTTAGTCCTCCAAAAATCGGCTAATATTTCTCCTGGGAGCGCAGTGAGATCGATATGCAAGTCCATATGGCTTGTCGGACCTAGCAACAGTAACCAATGGGGGCGGGGCTTGCGATAGATCAATTGGTCCCAATTGACATATCACAAGCCCCGCCCCCGACAAGCAGAGTGGCCAATCACAGCACATCACAGAACAGGGCTCCCACCGGAAATCGGACAACTTCTGGAAAAAGCCCTGTTGACTTCAACATAAACACAAAAAAGATTACTTCAATAGAAAAAAAAGTATTTTCAATTAAACATTCCCATTGCTTTACAGGAACAGGAATTTTGTGGCTGTCTGTCTCGATCACCAGGTTATGCAGTGGTTCTCTCTTGCTCTGCGATCTGTAAGCTTTAGTTTCTATTTTTATGCATATTTTATAATTATTTTGTTGCCAAGTGAGGAAGACATCTTGATTATATCCTTCCAATGTGTACTGCAAGTCCTTCTGTCTGCTCCTATCTGAAATATTCTCCTTATTCCTCCAAAAATCGGCCACTCCTGGGAGTGCAGTGAGAGACAGTGAGATTGCCATGCAAGTCATATTGCCTTAGTCTCTAGGTCGTCTGTTAGGAATTTTGAAAGTTAGCTTTCTTTAATTTGGAATAGCAGGAAAATTAGAAACGTCCTGATTTATGGACGATACAGAAAAATGAATCCATGTCTATTTTAAATCTAGATTGGATTATTGTAATGTATTGCTTTCTAGCTGTGCAAACTTATATTTTTCCTTTCAGCTGTTCCATTCAAGGGTCATCACAATGAATCATTCATCTCCATCAAATCCTATCCTCTTCATCCTCTTCTCTCACACCAACTTCATGTCCTCTTTAACTATGTCCATAAAGCTCCCCTTTGACTAACTCTAAGCTTCCTGACTGGCAGTTCCACTCTCATCATTCTTTTACCAATATATTCACTATCCCTCCTCTTTATGCGTCCAAACCATCTCAGTTTGGATTCTCTGATTTTCTCTTGAAAACATCCAACATGTGCTGTCACTCTGATGCACTCATTCCTGATCCTATCCATCCTCTTCACTCCCAAAGAGAACGTCAACATTTTAACCTCTGCTACCTCCAACTCTGCCTCCTGTCTTTTCCTCAGTGCCATAGTGTCTAAACCATACAACATTGCAGGTCTCACCACCATCTTGTACACTTTTCATTTCATTCTTGCTGATACTCTTTTATCACACATCAAACCTGACACTTTCTTCCACCCATTTCAACCTGCTAGCACACACTTCTTCACCTCTTTTCCACACTCTCCATTGCTCTGGACTGTTGATCCTAAGTACTTAAAATCCTCCTCCTTTTTTATCTCTGCTTTCTGTAGCCCAGAGGCGATTCGTCACAGACAGTACAGGAAGCCAAACTGACAAAATTGCTACATCTTCAATGTTAAATTGACACGAGATATGCCCAATATTGCATTTACTTTCATGACTACCATATGTCATCCCGTAGCTTAATCAAGTGATTTCTC
>JBAMYA010000024.1:7127573-7168059 GCA_037176975.1 Arrhamphus sclerolepis | reverse complement strand
TCTCATAGCTATTGAGCAGTGTTGATTGTAACCCAACTAAGTGGCCCATTTAGAACAATGAAATGGGGACACCCCAGTAACCTAGTGCTTAATTGCATGTGATGCATTTGTTTGAACCAAACTCATGAAGTATAAGCTGGTCTTCCTATTATTCACAGTCATTATATATCAGGCTGGAAAAAATAAAAGTCACACAATAAACATGACCTTGAAATAACAACAACAATAAAAACTTCCAATAGAAATAATGTCAGCTGTTCACTGACCTTTTTGAGTTGTTGCAGCATAGAAAATCATTCAGCCTCTACCTGGAATGAAGATCATCCAAGCTGTCTGTCTGCAAGGTAGACTTGTAGTTAAGACTGCCTAAAATGAGACCTAGATGGGTTCAGCTGCTTATATGAGATTGTATTCAACTACAGGCACAATAATACAGAGACACTGCATATAGTGTGTGAACTCATTATAAATGGTTTCATCAGTTAGCTGAGAAGAAATATGTGTGGCAATTGCATGACCACTATTTCTACACTATTTGAGGATTGACTCAAGTGCAGTTCAGGACTGACATGACTATTAACTAGTTTGATATAATTCTGCATGTTAACCCTTTCAATGCACCCAAGCACATTCTTGAGTTTTTCTCTTTTAGTTTCTAGCATATTTGATCCTTTTTTCTTTGCATATTATTGATGATATATGCAGGGTTGTGCATTTTTGAGTGTTATCAATCTGGTTTGCATGACAGACATTGAAAATAAATGTAAATTAATAAATTTTTAGAATATAAAATGGAGTTGCGTCAGAAAAAAACTGGCATTTTTAGGGTTAACAACAACAGCAATAATAATAATAATAATAATGTTAATTATAATAATAATAAATAAATATTTGATATGTATGATTTGGACTGATGATGGTTCAAGAAAAAAAATGCAAAATGTTGCTTTTATAACATTTATATAGCCTGTTTTTGTTATGAGCATATTTTTGTGTCAAAGGGTCTTAAACGTAACTTCTTTGAAGGTTCGTCTACAGGTTAAATAAATAAATTGTAGTCTGAAAATAATAGCACATTATGTATCACAGTCACTTCGTTTGCAGTTACAAACATGCACATTTGAAATACAATATGCTTTATGTACAATAAAATGCTTAACAACAACAATAATAATAATGTGTTTTCTCTTGCGCAATTTAACCGTGTGTTTCTAGCGTGTAGAAAGTTATTAACCTTTCATAGACAGTCGTTTAGTGGTAAATGACTTTTATTTTGTAATAAAAAAAGAGCTTCCGATCTTGTCACGTGACCTCGCCCTCCTGGATACCAGAAAGCGTCGCTCCGCGGTCGCTACGGAGAGAATCTGTAGTTGTCAAAAGATACTTTTGTGCACTTCCTCAAGCAGCTAGGACGTCAGACCGCCATGGCAAATTGCAATGCGTGTTTTACTGTCGTTTCAACGACAGCTCTACCAACCTTTAACGTTTATTCAAGCAAGTTTTAGTGCCACTGGCGCCCTGATCTTTCTTAGCATGACCCGCAAAGATTAGTTAGCACGACTCAGCTGCCAGCGACCACGCCTCCCGGAGACAGGTAAGATATCCTCACCCCGTTCTCTGAAAGGACCGTGGACACCACCGAGTCAGCAGCCACTTTTTCGCCACTAATGTTAAAATCCCGCGGGAGTTGTTGCATAATGACGGCCAACACAGTTCGTAGCAGGTGTTTTCTAAAGACTAATTCCCTGTGACGGTAATGATGCGGCGCTAATAGGATTTGAGCTCTCTCCTTCCTGTTGCTTGTTTGAATAGTTCGCCGGGATGACCAGGGCGGGGCTTTTTCCCCCTCCTCCCTGTGTGATAAAGGATTGTTTGTGTAGTAGTGGTTTAATCTCACTAAGAGAATAAGGTTGCAATGATATAATGAACATCCACTGTAGATTTTTTTTGTTCTGAAAGTTCATGTCTAATGCGATTATGTAGTGGAATGTCACCTCCTGAGCCTTTGAAACGAGCCAAGCTGTTGTAAGTTCAACAACGAGGCGTGGTACATCTTGGGATGTACATGACTACATGACAGTGGTGTCGAATTCTGGGCCACATCACCATGGTTACCCTTATAGGAGTGGTTATTCTTTACTCTCAAACACTCTTTGGACCCACCTCTGTCAAAATTTTAAATAATTTTATGTAGCTTTTGAGCTGTGTATGTGTCTTTATTTTTATCCTAGCCAAGCTTATCTTATTTATCTCATCTATTTAAATTATCTACTGGATATGGAGTGTATGTATGGGTATGTCTTTAGCTGACATATGTATATTTAGTTAGTTTATTGTCCCATACGGGAAATTTACTTTTTATTGTCTACATGTCCATAACAAATTTCCCCTATGGACAATAAAGTATATTCTATTCTATTCTATTCTATTCTATTCTATTCTATTCTATTCTATTCTTTCAAACAGTTATGTTGTCAGATTTTCCATTAGAAATAAATAAATAAATGTTAAAAATATCTCAAATATTGATACCTTCTCATAAAATGGAGGCTTTTGTGCTCAGATCACTTTTTTTTGTATAATCAATTTAAAAACCTTAGTACTTGTTAGAAAACTTCAACTTTTTTTGCAAGATTATGACAAAATTACAACAGTTGTATGATTTCAACTTTTTTTATGATTTCAACTTTTCTAAAATCATGAGTTTTTGTTGTCAAAAGAAAGAAGTTAATTTGAAAAAAAATAATGACAAAACAATTAGCAACTTTTTGTCGTAAAACCTTTTTCAAACATTTGCTAAACAATGACTTTTTGACGTAAACCTGGTGCTCTCCACCTCAGTTATATTCCACTTTTTGATACCGGTACTAAATCAAACTGGCAGTTGCATTGAAATTTCCTCATAAATGTTCCAGTTAAAAGTGTATGATTGTCTTTGAATGATCTCATGGACCAGATAAAATGAGATGGCAGGGCCAAGTTTGACACCCGTGGACTATGGTATCTTTGCAGTTGCCACTTTGTTCTCACACTCTGATAGTGTTTCTGTTTGTGCATCAGTGTGGACGTTCCTAGGCACACATGGGGAAGCTACAGAGCAAGTTTCGTAGGAGGTCTGAGCTCTACAGGTGAGATCTCTCTATCCTACTTTGTAATTCTTTTGCCTCCATTTCCAAAAAATAGGTTTGCATGCTTTGAGTTAGAAAATTGAGGGGCTAACTGGCCTTTTTGCATTCTAAGCAAAAGGTGACAAAATGTAAAACTTTCAAAACAACAGCAAATCAGTCTCTTTGATTCCTATAGAGGAAGCTGAAGCAACACAATCCTCTGCAGAAACATAACCCTGGCCCAACTTACCAACAAGATACTGAAAATAAGGATTTACACAAAAAGGGATTTTTTTTTTTTCTGTTTCAGCATTTGAAACCTTGTTCTTACAAAACTGTTAATTAAATACAAGGTTTAAAATGATTTGTGCATCCTGATTTATTTGCATTGTACACAGAGGCTTAAACCTTTTTTGGAAATAGGGTTGTGCAGGATAATCACAATTTAATTACACAGACGAATAGCTCAATGGGAGATGTTGGCTTGGGAATCCCAGAATAGTTTTGTAAGACAACGGACACTCATTACTTTATAACAACCAGTATGTCTGTTTGGCAAGACTTATGCAAAAGTGTTGTAACAAAGTCTGCTAAGTGCAGTTTTCATCTTAATCAATATAAATGTTGTCTGTGTGTCAGTTTAATCCTGGAATAATATAGACACTATTTTCAAGGCTGAAATTTGTACTATTCCAGCACTAAAATACACAATTATTGTTAGAATATGATTTATATTTTCAAAGAATATATGTAAGCTATCTAGTGTGGTATCAATAGAAATATTTCTGTATATGTTTTGAATATGAATTGATTCTTAGCACTGATATCCTGTGCAGAGCATCTCAGGGGGAGAAGGCTGATAACAGCTGTGACAGTCAGGTGTTGCAGTATGAACCTGCTCACCAGGGATCCGTCAACACTGTGACCAGCCTAAGCCCAGATCTGTGTGTTTCTGGTGGGAGTGACCAGGTCAGTTTATATATAAAAGTGTTATTGGTTCATTATTAGCATGAATTGCATTTAATCCAAAATGTAATCACAGTATTGATTACAGCATTTATTATTAAACAACCAATATTTTTGTGTGATCTTTTCAGAATATTTAGTTGCATAATGGTTTAGAAATAAAGTTCACAATGTAAAATGGATACTGTACGACTCAAAATATCCAAAGTATGATTTCATTTTGACTATAAGGAAGTACAATTAGCCATTTATAAAGATATTTAAATCACTGAATCAAAAATATTTAGTAAAGTAAAAAAAAAAATCCATGGGAATGTTATTAATGCATCACATATGTTTGTGTGTAGGCAGTTGTTGTGTATGATTGGAAACAAGGCCGGATGTGTCAGTCCTTCCAGGGTCACAACCGAGAGGTTACTAAGGTAACGTCAATACTGTGTGCGCACAGACTGATAAAGGTGTGATGCCATCCAGAGCTGTAATACGTTTCACATGTACACGTGTATTCTCGGGTCTTATCTCCTCTGAACTCTGCTTCCATCTATCCTCCAGGTGCTTTGTTATCCAGGTAGTACTTGGATATTTAGTGCCTCGCGGGACAAGACTGTTCTGATGTGGGACCTCAACCAGGGAGACGAACCCATTCAGGAATTTTGTGGACATGAGTTGGTTGTCAATGGAATAGCAATCAGCCCTGGTACAAACACAAGGACACTTGCATATAAGAGCTTCCTCAGTCATTAATAAATATTTAACTGTTATTTTGAAAAATGTTCATGTACAGAGGAAGTTTCCATTTTGGGATTTGTAGTATGTCATATTAGATATCATATACCATATTGCTGCCCAGGTAGTATCATATTTATCCCAGTTTCTTGCCGTTTTATTACAAACATTTATTTATAGTTACACACCATCTCAAGTCTTTGTTCTAAGTTTGGCATTAAAATAGATACCTCACTGAATACAGTGAGCACACTTCAAATAAAAAGCCGAACAATGGCATCATCTCTCCCTCTCTCTCTCTGGAAAGGTCAGAATCAGCAGCAAAGTTAGTTGAACGTCTTGTTTTCTATTGGCTCCTACCTAGCATACTACTAAACAGATGTAAAAGAGAGAAGAAATGTCAAAATACAGATATAAAAAATAAAATCTCTCAAGATAACACAAATTAAATCTGATTTAGTATGTTTCTATTCTCATTACTAACAGAACTGTCACTACCTGTTATTGATGGTAATCTTAGGTACACTGAAACTTTTCCAGATCAATAAAGTGAAATGCGTATTTGTCACTGTTTTTACAATGACTCGTAGATGGGAGGAAGCTGTGCACTGGTTCTCGTGACAACTGGATGTGCCTGTGGGATATAGAATCTGCAAAATGTGAACAGAGACACAACATCTCTAGAAACCTGGTAAGAGTAATATGTGCTTTATGTGTACAGTCAGTATCCTTCGGAGAAAAAAAACCCCACAAAATAAGTCACTCTGTTCTTTAAATTATCCACTGGAGTTTTGCAATTTTTCACTTCACTGTATTTGTGTCTGTGTAGGTGACTCATGTATGTTGGGTTCCAGCCAGCTCTTCTGTAGTCCAGACCTCTGAGGATAAAACCATAAGGTACCACGATCATATATAGTGTTATTGAAACTTAACAGAAATCCATTCCCTGTGCAGTGAAATGTGTTAAATGGTTTCAACATATTAGTTTAATAGTTTAAATGCTTATTGGTTTATAACACAGAACCTGATGACGACGCAGAGCTTGTATCTCATTTAGTCACAGAAACTTTAACATTGACTCATGAAGAAAGACTTTATGCAGATAAGATCAGTCAGAATTCAGCTGCATCAGACACAGTATTTAGACTTGGGGTCGTGTCTAAACACTTACATATTTTCCTTTACTAGTGATATAAAAAATTCAACAAAGCTCTCAAAAGGTGAATCACACATGCTTTATGAATGAATGTGATGTAATTTTTAATAATAAATGACTAAGTCATGGTCATGGTCTGAGTGGATAGCAGCTGCATTTTATCATTTAAAATTGAAGTGATTACATGGACTGAACCTTTGATGCATGATCTCAAGTGCTCAGTGCTTTATAAACTGTCTATTTCAGGCATTTGAAACAGTTATTGATTTTTTTTCCTGGTAAACACAGCTGTGGTAATCAGAAGATGGTGATATATTGACTCAGTGTTGCATTTCTTTCTCAGATGGAATATGTAAAGTTTATCGTTTCATACAAAAATAAACCAACTTGGGCGTATTGACTTTCTCTCCTTGTAGCAAACAGATCCATCAATCATGTTAAATTTTTAAAAACCTTTAGCACATTGACTGGACAAGCATTTTTACTGTACGCATAACTTATTAAAAACTTGTGGAGGTCTGAAATTTCAATTATATGGTACCTTCTTCTTTTCTTTCGACTGTTCCCTTGAGGGATCGCCACAGTGAATCATCCACCTCCATCTAACCCAAACCGCTGCATCCTCTTCTGTCACACCAACTTCATGTCCTCTTTCACTACATCCACAAATCTCCTCTTTGGTCTTCCTCTAGGCCTCCTGCCTGGAAGTTCCCTCCCTCCTCTCTAGTTTTCTCTCCAAAACACCTAACGTGCTGTCACTGATGTACTCATTCCTGATCCTATCCATCCTTTTCACTCCCAAAGAGAACGTCAACATTTTAACCTCTGCTACCTCCAACTCTGCCTCCTGTCTTTTCCTCAGTGCCTTATGGCCCTTTACCACTAGTACCTACTCAGCTCGGCTTGACTCACCTCAATTCTACTCGCCTCGATCTCAGTCATTTTCCATTACAGTTCAGTACCACCTCGATGTGGGTGGGGCCTTCATGTTAAAGTGGCCCGAACCACTGTGACGTCTTTTATTTGTGGCAACAACAATGGAGGACGTCGAGGCGTCCTCTTCGCACCATGGAGAGGCTTGCTTGCCATTTTGAGCCGTATCAAAGTTTAGTTGTAAAAATAAACTTGTAAAGGTAAAGTAAATCGCAGTCGTTGCAGAGTTTTAAATATGGCGGTTGTGAAGGAGTCGCTCTCAAGACTCATCAGTGACGTCATTCTCTGGCCAATCAGTGGCCTGCATTCTGCTAACGTTGTATTTTAGCCCGACTCAGCTCGGTTAGAACCCCAGCAAAGTAGTCTAGATGCGAAAAAAGGAGGTATGAGCTGGTACTATGACCTAGTGGAAAACTCTTAGAGCAAGAGTAGAGCCAAACCGAGTAGGTACTAGTGGAAAAGGGCCAATAGTCTCTAAACCTGTTCTCACCACCGTCTTTTCTACACCTTTCCTTTCATTCTTGCTGATGAATAAATGATTACACATAAAAACCAGACACTTTCTTCCACCCATTTCAACCTGCTAGCACACACTTCTTCACCTCTTTTCCACACTCCATTGCTCTGGACTGTTGACCCTAAGCACTTAAAATCCTCCTCCTTTTTTATCTCTCCTTCCTGTTAGCCTAACCGTTCCTCCTATAGGTTCCTTTCATTCACACACATGTATTCTGTCTTGCTGCAGCTAACCTTCATTCTCCTCCTTTCCAATGCACACTTCCACTTCTCTAGATGTTCCTCCACCTGCTCCTTACAGTCCCACTACAGTTCACAATGTCAACTGCAAACATCATAGTCCATGGAGGGTCCTGTCTAACCTCGTCTGTCAGCCTGTCCATCACAATAGCAAACAAGAAGGGGCTCAGAGCTCATCCTTGATACAGCTGCACCTCCACCTTGAACTTCTTTGTCACACTCACAGAACACCTCACCACTGTCCTACTGCTCTTATACATGTCCTGCACCACTCTTACATACTTCTTTGCTACCCCAGACTTCCTCATACATTACCATTGCTCCTCTCTCTCTACCCTGTCATATGCTTTCTCCAGATCTGCAAAGACATGACGCAGTTACATCTGACCTTCGCTGTACTTCTCTTTCTACATCC
The DNA here is from genome assembly GCA_037176975.1 of Arrhamphus sclerolepis. Taxonomy (NCBI): domain Eukaryota; kingdom Metazoa; phylum Chordata; class Actinopteri; order Beloniformes; family Hemiramphidae; genus Arrhamphus; species Arrhamphus sclerolepis. Next base: position 7,160,000 of record JBAMYA010000024.1, on the reverse strand, counting down.
TAAAAGAATCTGCATCTAAAGTTCTCTTTTTTGGCATCAAACTATGCCACTGTTCACAAATATTTCATTATATTTTATTTTCTTTACCTATTTTTATTCATTTTATTTTGATATTAAAATAATGCACCTTCAGACTGCCACTTCAATTTTGTTGCATAGTTAACTGTGCAATTTCAATAAAAGGCTTTGAACTTTGAAATACTCACTTCTGTCCTTAGTATGGCTTCCAATAATCTCCAACTTTATTCCTCTGTTGCCACAATTCAACACATCTCCCTCGTTATTAAAAATCAGCACCAGGGCACCTCTCCATTCCTCAGGCATCCTCTTATTCTCTAGGATCTTGTTGAATAAACTCTAATGCCACTTCTCCTAGACACTTCCATACCTCTGCAGCTATATCATCGGGTCCAACTTCCTTTCCACTCTTCATCCTCTTCAATGCCCTCCTCACTTCAGTCTTACTCATCTTTGCCACCTCCTGGTTCACAACAGTCACCTCTTCTTCTCTTCATTCTCTCTCATTTTCCTCATTTTCAAAGTTCTCTTTCCATCTTCACACAACTGGCACCTGTCAGTACATTTCCATCTCTGTCCTTAATCACCCCAACCATGCTGCACTTTCCATTTCTATCTCTCTGCTTTGCCAACCTGTACACTGTAAATCGTTCTCGCCCTCCTTGCTGTTCAGCTTAGCATACAAATCATCGTATGCCCTTTGTTTGGCCTTTGCCACTTCTACCTTCACCTCATGTTGCATCTCCCTGTACTCCTGTCTTCTTTCTTCAGTGCTTTCAGTGTCCTATTTTCTCTTAGCCACTTAGACACGTTCACCTACAACAACTTTGCAGTCACTGATCTCCTTCAGGTTACATCGTCTACACAAGAAGTAGTCCACCTGTGTGCTCCTACCTCCACTCTTATAAGCCACCTTGTGTTCCTGCCTCTTCTAAAAAAAATAATAATAATTCAGTTGTCACATGCACGGTGGTCACTCTGGGTTTCTGTGAAGCTTCTAGAAACAACTTGTGTTGTCATAGATGCTATATAAATAAAATTGAAGAATGACAAAGAACTACAGCAATTTCCATCCTTTGTGCAAAGTTTACCATCATCTGTTCTTCTGCCTATCCTGGATACCAAATCTGTCAATCACTTCCTCATCACCTCTGTTGCCTTCTCCTACATGTCCACTGAAGTCTTCACCAATCACCAATCTTTTTTCTCTCCATCACTTCATCTTCCTCACTCCAGTATTTTTCTGTCTTTTCTAACTCACATACCACCTGTGGGACATAAGCACTAACAACACTGTACATCAGACCTTCAGTTTCTAGCTTCAGACTCATCATCCTATCTGAAACTCTTTGTACATCCAGAACATTCCTAACAAACTCCTCCTTCAAGATAAGACCAATCCCATTTCTCTTCCTATCCCCATTGTGAAAGGAAGGCTTGAACCTATTTTCACATTTGAACTGAATTTGAATTGAATTGATAAGAACACAGAGGCACCATATATATGTTTTCTTCAATATTATGTTTACAAACAAGTCAAAACCTTGATTGCTGACAACAAAAGTATAATAAGCCACAGACAGATTTTTTTTAATTGTCTCTACCTCCAAATAAATTTTTACATAACATGGTCACTGACAGAAGAGAAATAGAAAAACAGTAAAGGAAATTTTATGGGGAAATTGTATTTTTCTAGGATAAAATGTGAAAATATTTAATAAGCAAACCTACTATCATCTGATTTAATCATCGTCATCCAGAGCATTCTTCATGGAATAAATGAGCTTGACTGAACAGACCCAGAGGTGGCCCACTGAGGACAAAAACTAAGTTGTCAGCAAGAACTGAAGGGGCAAAGAGGGAAAAATTAAGAGAAGAAAAGGAAATGGGACAGGAAGTGCAGAGGAGGAGGAGGCCGGAGGCTGGTGTCACCCCAGCACTCGAGAGCTGTCCCCCTGGGTCCAATTCCCTTCCTCTCACTTCTCCCTCCTGCCATTCCTCATCTCCTCTTGTATCCCATTTCTCATGTCTGTGTGTATTTTTCTTCTAGAGATTCCTTACACATAGCCCCCTCACACCCCGTCCTCAAAAGAATTATTCTTCCCTCGCCTCATCTTCATCCATCTTTTCCTCACAGGTGGCAAACCAACACCATGAAGCACAAAACACTTGCAATGTCTGTGTAAAAATCACGAGAAATATCATTCTGGTTTGGGCAACACTGTACATTAAAGTCAAACATAAAAGAACATGTGTGATAATGTTTCAAACTGAAAAACCTCAGGATACAAGAACACCATATGCAAAGCATTAATATTACTACTAGATATCTTTTACAAGGTGTAACCAGAGACAACGTCAACAGCGACTCGCTTTGTGACACCAAGCTAGTCCCCACTTTGTCCCGATCTGTTCGTTTGGATGTACAGCCCGCCTCCTCCCACCTGTCTCCTATTCTTCTTTTCTAATCAGGCGTCCCTGCCAATCAATTTGATCTCCATGACAACATTTCATGCAACGCCCCCTCCAAACAACACAACCACTGCCACCACCCACCCCTATAAACAAAAACAAAACAAAAAAAAGAAGCTAAATTCCGACAGCTCAGGATTGATGAGGGGGAGCGCTGTCAAAGGCCAGAAATCAGATTAGGACTGAAGCAAACACACAAACACACACGCACACACAAACACCACAGCTCTGAGGCAGCAGGTGCTTTTGGTTAAACCTTAATTACATGATCTCTGATTTCTCTAATTGATATGGTAATGACTATGTAATTAATGCAAAAGCAGAAATACCAGCAGCTCCCTTAATGAATGGATTTATTTGATTAGATATCCTTCTGCAAATTTATGCAGGCTGGTATGCAGCAAGACAGAAAATGGTTATTTGTGGTTAGTGTTCCTACTGCTGGCAGGTGACAACTACACTTCCAACAGAATCTAAAGTACACGTACAAATATGAACAAACGTGAAATTGTTTGAAATAAATCATAAAAGGTCAAGTCCAATAAATTACGAGACTTAATACATTTATTGCTTCATTCAATGTAAAACAGAACTCAAACTGCCCTCTTTCACAGGTAGGTGGCACTATGGGGCTGTTTCATACACACCGGATCTCCAAGCTGCACACAAATGAAGAGTGTCAGGACTCAGAACTACTGTAAAATCTGAGAATTACAGTTAAAAAGAAAAAAAAAAAAGAAAAGTTGCCACTCTAAATCCAGGATTTAAAAATGCCGAGTCAATGTTGCATTTAGAGCACCAATGAAAAGCTCTGACCTGCTCCATCACTCTCACGCTTCAGAATCCTTCGACATTTAGTGGTAAGGAGAAAAGATATTTGGGGAAAGAGTCCAGTGTGAAAAGTTACCTTCTAGGGATGAGAAATAATATCTCCTGCCTACTTTGAAGCATCCCCACTGACTTTAATACATGTTATCTTGTATGTCTTCCCTTCTTCTGCAGTGAGTGGGTGGGTTTGGGAGCTGATGCATTTTGGAAGTCAAGTGAAAGCACATGTGGGAACCCTGATTAGGTGTGAAAAGCAGGGACCCCTAGGCCCTTCATCCTTTTAGGGGGGCATAACTGCTCTGCCAACTGATCTGAATGTTATCACACACGTTTCTTCAACTTTTTTCATGTTCTTTTTAAATTATTCAGTCAGTTAAATAAAGTAATTGGATTAAAATAAAATGTCTTCTTGGACTTGTGTTTATGTGAAAAGATATGATTAATAGGGATAAGAAGTGTAGTGAAAATTAGTTCATCCCATAAACTAGAAGCAACAATAGAAGTGCTTTCTGTTCATTCTGGCCTCATTAGCGACTTAAGACAAGACTGAATTATGGAAATATCAGTCGAAACAACAGTTAAACAAAAAAGAAAAACTTTCTTCAGGTCTGTCATGCATCCTAAACTTAACATTTGGGTCATTTGGTGAGGTGCTGCATGGTTTCGCAGAAACAGACAGGAGAGGAGCTGACTAACAGCAGTAATGAGCGTTAGTTGGTTAACTAACTTACCTCTGAATAATGTGTTTCTTACGGGGCAACTCGAGCCACGGTTGATGGATGGCCTTACAGAAGCCGGGTCAATTAGCCAGGCTGGATTTCCCCTCATGTAGGCTACAGACAGGACTGGAAGAGCTCCCACCTCTGTCACGCGGACTGGCTGTAATTAATCACCAGCGCGAGGCCTTCTCACCTCACACAGCCGCGCGCACAAACAGCCAATGTGAACGTTTGGCCCAAATTACATCTTCTCTCCTCTAATCAAGCTAATCGTCAATATTGTACGCAAAAAAAAGGAGAGAAATACGGACATATAATGAAAAAAAAAAAGTTTGCTCCCAACACACTATGCAGTGAAAATGTGAAAACTGTAGAACTTGGCTTGAAGAATAAAAAATGAACTCATAAAACTAACAGATTAACTAATTGATAATAGTTTGTTTTTTTTATTTAAAGTGACAGGACAATGAAAATGTGAAATCATGAAATAGAAACTATCCTACAAAAGGCTACAACTACAGGTTGAAATTGAGTAATAACAGTTTTTGCCATGTAAATATTTTATGTTATGTTAAACATTGATAACTAGCGATATAACTCATTATTTAAAAAGAATAAAACAATGTAGAGAGAAGAAAGTAAATTGAATAGTCAATAAAAAAAAGTCCTTTTTTATAAACAGGACTTCCTGAAGACTATAGACTAATGTTGATAATATACTGTGTATTGTAAACTTTTGCACCAACCGAACAATTAATAATTATGAGGGGAATAAAACAATATAAGGACATTGTGTGTATCATCAACTATGGCAAGTAACTCAAAATTAATCCAGCAATATAACAAATGGCGTAAAAATGTTTCCTGAGCACTAAAGAATTCGTTCAGCAACATCAGAAAGGTTTTATTTAATGGAACTTGAAGCTGTTTTATGTTGTTTCAACTCCTACACACTCAAATACAGATATACAGGGACAGATTGGTAGTCAGGACACGGAGACATCAGAACTCTCTCCTTTTCTCTGAGCAAAAATAGTAGACAGATGAGGTTTGCGTTCTACTTATGTGTGCGTGCATGTGGCTTATGCAATTGTGCCCATATATGTCTCAGTGCATGTGTGTGCATATATTTGTAAATACATATGTGTGTGTGTGCGTGTGCGTGCGTATTTGTGTGTTATTGGTTGAGGGGGGTAGGGGGTGGGGGGTCTCATGGGGCAGCTCTGTGTCTGTCCCATCTGCCACCCCACTCTACTGACACCCAAGGGAATGGCAGAAAAGGGTGGGGGATTCATTTTCAAAAAAAGAATCAGGGTCTATCGGTTTAATGGGCAACAATGCTGGTTTTACTGATGGGCCAAAGCCAAAGGACACTGGCTGGGTGTGTGGAAGCCAATCTAGCAATTCCTTTGACAGGACAGTGGGCCTCCCCTGCCAAGGTTTGTGTCCATATGCCTAATAAGGCATACACACCCCTGAAATTATGCCTCAAATGAGAAAGGGGTGCAGTGTATTTTACACGCATGCACACAGACGTCACACATTCTGGGCTAATGTCAGCCTAATGCATGGCCATGCTGTGGCCAGAGGGCTAATTGGGTATATAAACACAAACATATCCCTTGAGAGAGAAGAAGAGAAGGGTTATTTTGTGCACAGAGAAGCGCAGTACTTTAACTTAAACAAGAAACTCATCATATTTTAGCAGCATCTATAATGAAAGATGACATGGTTGTGCTCTCATATACCCAGCAGCTGGATGCTCTGATGTGGATGTGTGATGTGGAATGGCTTGGTGGCAGGTGGCATCTCATGCTGTCTTGATAAAACTGTGATCAGAAAACAGTAAATGGTACCGCTGCGCTCACAAGAACAGCAACAACTAAACAGTCATGTGAAAGAGGAGCATATGGCTCCTGCACCAGTGGGCAGAAGGAGCACTCAGCAAGATGAATGCTGAGGTGCTGGCAACAAAGCTGACTTTAACTTGTCAAATTAACAGCATATCAAAGGAGAGAGGGAGAGATGAGGGGAAGAGGCATGTGAAGAGACTTAATGGTGACACAGAAAGAAACATAGACTTCCTGTCGTGGTCAGACAGGCAGTGTCAAATGTGTGAAGCCCACATCTCTCCCTGTCACTCCTGAAATACAGTTTTCCCATTTGTGTATCATTTAAACGCATACTGCACATGCAAACATGCATGCACTGGATGCTTCCCAACCCCCGCAATTGCTTTGAGGGCTATGTTAATGAAACAGTTGCTGTTTCCAGGCATAACATTAATTACCCGATCAAAATAGAGTGGGTAATTAACTGCCCTTCTTTAGCAGTGCTAATTACATTAACAGAGAAGGGCCACTGCAAGGGAGCAAAAGAGAGGGGTGAAAGAAAGAAGGGATGAAGCAGTACCAACAAAGACTTGAGAAACAAGGCAGTAGTGAGGCACATGCATCTCTGTGTGTGAGAGAGTTATAACAGAGAGGAAGAGGCCGCGTTGGAGAGAGACTCATGTGGTTCTCACTTGGGCCCCTAGAGGCTTGGTCCTCAGAGAGAAGCAGGCTTATTGGAGAGAAGAGAGATGGGAGGGGGTGTTGTTTATCTTGACATGCTCTACTCAGTCTTTAACGCTCGCATCACAATTAAGATGCTGCGGCTCATCAGCTATGTATACAAAACAGTGTAACAAGCTGCACAAGCTCACAGGTGATGGGCACAGTCAAAAATAGATCCAGCAAAACCCTCAGAAGTGAAGATAGCTTTACATGAAAATGTTGCAGGACATCATATAATGCTGCATATGTGAGACATTATGGAATTATGTTTATGTACACAAATTCACAACTAAATGTTGTGTAATAACTGAAAAAAAAAAATTAAATTGGACGTATTTTTTTTCTCATTTGTTTTATTTGGAGCACAAAATATAGTTACACCTCAGAATTTACAAATCACATTTGCACCGTTTTTGTATCATTTTAAAGAAAGATGGCTTCGAAAACATAATAATAAATTGCTAATAATTTTTTTAAATAAATAAGAGTAACCAAACTCTAAAAACAAATTTGCACATGTCATCTACTCTTTGTGGTCTTTGTTTTAACATCCTGAGAATGCAGTTTATGTCACGATGGGGGGAAAGAGGGGGTGGTGGGGGGGGGTGAAATCAATAATAGCAGTAACAACAGGATGATAAGGGTTAATGTTCACATAATGAGCATGGTTCTTCTCTTTTAAGCTGTTGTGCTTATATTAACTGTACTGCATAGTAACTTTAGTCATTTACTGGGATGAGATATTGAAAATGAAACTGCTAACTCTATTACTAGTCATACAAGTTTAAAACTGCAAAGTGGGATGAGAAAGCCAGGGCAATGGTGTACAAAGCATGCATTTTTAAGTGAAATTAAAAAGGATAAGGCTAACTAACATGTTCCTTTACACAGGGACCATATGCCCTTTCTTTAACTGTGGGAATAAAATATATATTTTGTTATGCCAGAACCTGGAAATGAAAAAGTTTTATTAAAAAAAAATATAATAAAATTTCTTCACTAAGAAAGTCCATTCCCCATGAATCTTTATCAAAGTAATGGGCAACTGCTGTGATAACTTCATTTCAGTAACAGTTGGAAAAAGAATCACTTTATAAAACACATTTATATTATTCCCTAAACTAACTATAATAAGTTAAATTGCTTGTTCTTAAATAAATCAATATATGAATTCCTTTAGTAATAACCCATGAGACAAAGATTTCTCCTTTGAAAAACCATAGAGATCAGAACAAAAAATAAAGAGACTATTTTCCCGGAATGTAAATTGTCTTCAAAAAGTCTACTACCAAAAAACCTCTTGCTAGTTCACAGACAGTGTACACAATGCCATTTAAGGTGTCCATACAGAGACAAAATAGCACCCTTCTCGTTAGAGCCGTTGTCTGTCATCTGTCAACAGTCTCTCACAGCGCGTCCTGGAAATCTGATCGTTTGCGTAGGTGTCACAAGAGCTGAATACTGCATGAGATAGTAGACCAATACAGATCCTTTTGAAGCTTGCGGTGAAATTAGAAGGAGCTTTCCTGTGCTTTATTTCAGGTACTTCATTAGATACACACACAGAGAGAGACATACGGTGGTTTATGGTCCAGTCAGGTGCCGTTTACTAAGGAGTAGTCTGCCTGCGGTTGTGGGTTGAGTACTCTCTTCTGCATCTGGAGAAGATGGCTGGTCTTTGGATTTTTTTCATTCCCCATCCTGTTCATCCAAATGGATGAAAAAGGGACAAAGAGACGATGGGCGGGATCAGGGAGCAACGTTATACATGGCTGCTAGTGATCAATTTTCCATTCTCCCTGCCCCCTCAGTGCCAAAAGAGGGGCTAAGTGAAGCAGTGGTCTGGGGTAGAGTGCTTTGCTACATCGGGGGAACAACCAGGCCCGTCATCGCTGGAGAGAAAAACATATACAAAAGCTATGATTCTAATCAGTCAGGTTTTTGTTATTGTACATCCAGCAAGTGTTTTCTGTCTTGATCAGTCACTGCTTTCGAGTTTGTTAGTATAAGGGGTTAGACTGCATTCGTGAGTTCAGACAGCGGGGTCAGATAGTGAGTTGGATGGCTACCTCTGAAGCTGTTTCCCCCTGAAGCGGGGCAGGCAGGGGAGGGAGAGCCTTGGGGCCTGAGGACGGGAGCAAAAGCACTCTTCTGTTTAGCAGCAGAAGGGAAGGAGGAGAAAGGCAATAGAGATGATGAGGAGCTGGAGCTTCCTGGTATGGTGGGGCTGGAGGGCATTACTGTGAAACAAAGGGCAATAGTCACTGTTAAGCCTGAAAATAAGACAAACAGAATCAGCATTGTGACTTATCCATAGAGCATGTCATGTCTTACTGTAGGGAGAGCTAGTGGGAGAGGCACTGTTGAAGCCAGGAGATCCAGGGACTCCTAGACTAGTCATGGGAACTGTTCCATAGCCGCCAGTCATTCCCCCACTCCCACCATAGCTTGACTGTTGGGGAGTGGATGCTGATGGATAACCCCTTGGAGACAAACTGCTGGAGTTACGAATGTAACCTGCAGGAAAAATATTAGTTTAGTTCTGTGCTTCATTTTAGGAAGGGGACACCTTATGGCTCACTTTACTCACCTTGGCTGCTCTGTCCTGGCTCTCCGATGCTAACGCCTAACTGGGAAGGATAGGACCCCAGGCCCATTACGCTGCCATGTGCTGGTGAGCTGGGCAGTGCCTGTAGCTGACTGTGAGGACGGGGAACACTGTAGAGCGCCTCAGCAATGTCAGCTGCACGTTTCAGCAGCATGTCCTGAAGGAAATCAAATGAAACAGCCGGCAATGGGTCAGTAACAGAGATACGGATAAACCCTGTAATGCAGTTTTTATAGGGTGATAAGATGTTACTGCTGCAGTTATTGCCAGCAAACAGGAACGCACTAATTAATCTCTAAAACTGAGAATGCCAAAGCTACACCCAATTAGCTCATTGAGTGCAAGTTATATATACAGTTCTGCTGACAATTTTCTGACTCATTCTGGTGCACTCAGATGTTTTTATTTCATCAGTGGACAGAGACTCAGCTGCCAAACAGCCTGTTGGCTGCCATAAACTAAAAGTGCAGTGCAGTGTTTGGATGTTTACCTAATGAGCTTTGTCTCTGACAACACAGTTTCATAGTGTCATTTCTGGTATGAAAAAGTTTCTTCCAACACTGACTTCAAATCTTTAGATTGATTAGAATTTTATATTAAAAAGAATATTGCATTTATTGTTAAAAACAGGAAAACTACAGGAAAACAAATGACTGCTCAGAATCAAGGAAGCAAACACACAACACTAATAAAAGTTATTCACCATTAATAATGAATGGCAAAAATATGCAAAAGTCCCAGCTGCAGTTTTTCAGCTTTTGTTTGATATATACATCGCTGTTTTCAGTCACAACTGTCACCTTGAATATTAGTGAGAAACATGCTTCTGTCTACCTGATTACTGTGTGGATTCCCATACAGCGCCTCCACAAGATCTGCTGCTCTTTTCAAGAGGATCTCCTACACGGACGAGAAATCATTTAATTAACATCTCGGGAACACAAAAATGATATTTATAGCTTCATGAAAAATTAGAACAACAGCATCTTTCATTTAAACCTGTCTCACCTTTGCTAGCTTTTCTGGGTCACCAGGATGTCGAGGAATCACCTTCTGAAGGCGCTGAAAACCGTAGTCTATAGTTGGTTCATTCAGGGCTAAAAACAAAATATATATACATAGATATATATAATATCTTTGAGGTGACAAATTTCAGTCACTATCTAAAATTGATCAGAATTTACATAAACTTGATACAAGGCATCAAACGATGCATCGTAATACCTGTGTAGATAAAGCGTCCAGGTGCTCCTTTACAGAACTGCTTTGATTTGTACGACAGTGTGACCTCAACGACCCCAGGGATGTGACGAGGGGGCGTCTGGACACGGATAGCGTGTGGAGTGATCAGCTGAGGGTAAAATACAGAAACTGTGTCACAAACCATCCTTTCTATGAACTGTAAATATTTAGGCTAATACAATGCAATGGAAAGATTAAGTTGTTAAGACTGCCCATAAATCAAGTAATAAGACAAGCCATATGCTGGTCATTTCATTTCGCAACATGTACCGTCATTAGTGAGATGTTCTGAAGGCAACTCCTACCTCACTCCACACTAACATGCTTCCAAAGACCACCTGCAGCCCATCGAAGAAATTCTCCCCAATGACTATGACCATGGCTCCACCAGTGGTCCAGCCCTCGCTGGGACTGATGGCTTTGATGCATGGAGTAGCTGAAGAGGGGAGCAAAGCACGATTTACCTTAACTGCTTGTGAAAGGGAACTGGGGAGGAATGTGTTAAAAATATCCTTTATGTGTGTGTCATATAAAGAAAAGTTTCAAGGCAAAGTTCAAATCAAAACTACTTTGTTCATTTTAAAACTTTTAGGAAAGCAGAACTCCAAAAGTCATGACCTCATAGCAAGGCAATAATATGAGTAAAAGTTAAATAAAATACAGGACAAAAATACAGACACATTGATGGGAAAACTAGTCAAATCCTTTACATGTATAAAAGTTGTCAAAATCAGTGTTGCTAATTGTGATTACAAGTAAATTCCTGCTTTTACGTCTTATCCAAGCAAAAAAAAAAAAAATCCAAAAAAAGAAGAAAAGGAAAAAAAAAGTTTTTTGTGTTTTTTTTTTAAAAAAAAAGAGAGGAAGAAGAAAAAACATTAGCTTGAGGAAAAACAGACCACGTGAGAGTTATATCTTTGATATGCACTTAAAACACTGCAGGCAAATGTGATGTGTGCTTCTTGGTTTTTGAGATACACTGACTTTAACTTACTTAAAATGTATTCTTTGTGTTTACTTGTAAGTTACATAAGACAACAAGTATTTGAATAATGTATTAGTTATGCCGGCTAATGAACTCATAATCAGCATTGGCCATTTAAAATTTCCTGTTTAGGAACGGGCTTGAAGCAACTTAAGTACACTGTCTGCTCATGCGCAGCCTATATGTTCCAAAGTGTGACGGATGGAGTAATGAAAAAACAGGTAGAAGGATGGAGTAATGAAAAAACAGGTAGAAGGATGGAGTAATGAAAAAACAGGTAAGTGAGGTGATGCTTTGTCGCATCATTGTCTTACCATATTCCATAGTATTCTCCACAGACTCGCCTGGCTCCAGTCTGCGAGCCCTTCGGCCGTGCTTTGAGTTGTTGTGGACAAACATGTTGTCAGATACAGCTAGGACGTGGCCATCTACACTGACAGTGCTGGACAAGACCACCTGAATAAAAGAAAAAGAGCCAAGAAGAAGATACATGAGAATACATGCAGCACTTGGACAGCGTGCTATGTGTTCAAACCTCAGGCCACAAGATTAAAATCCCAGAGGAACAATTTATTTCAGGGAGCAGGAGATATATTTCTGATACAGGAGATACATTTCCTGAGCAATATTTTTTCAATAGTTAATGTGACTTCCCTGGAATTTTCATGATACAGTATGTCTGCATTGTAGGATGACACAGCTCATACATCCCACCGCTCTTCCATCAGCTCTCCATATGGCCGTTTTCTGCCTCCTGCCTAACTTTTTGATTCATGCAGCACGCTGTGGGCTCATTGTTGTCTCCTTCTGATACCTTGATGGCACCAAACATATGGTCCTAATCACCTATTTTAGCTGGCCATTAAAGGACTGGATGCTATGTAGCACTCCGGATTTGCTTTTCTGGCTGCATTATGTCCCTTCTCATATATGCCACTTTTGAATGACTCCTATACATTTTTCTGTTCAAATGTTTTGAGAAAAATGATGAGTTTGTGTGTTTATATGTACTTTTCTGGAGAGTTCTAGACTCACAATGATACCTCAAGGTTTTGGGACTAAACAGTTGTCTGTGAGCACATAACTGTTTATCCTGCTCCAGAGTGATACGTGCATCAGGATAAGAAGAGCCGTAAACAAGCTGCTTATTGCTTATAATGCCTAGAAGGGAAGTATTAAAATGGCGCAGTCCTATTCCAGGTTGACAATGATAGGATTCAAGATTCAGGAAGCGTTGTTTTTCTACATGAATAAGTCACCACGGAATCCAGACTTTAACCCCACTGACAATCCTTTCTCGCTAAAGGAGCATAGGAAAAATAAGGGAGAAAAAGCACATGTTTTATAGGAGACAGAGATGGAAAGGAAGGGAGCCTAAAGAAAAATAACAGTAAATTATCGATCAAGCAGGGGACTCCTGTCCAGATCTGATCACCTTTTAACCCAGAGATGAGAGTCTTGGGTTTGCTGGGAGAAAGAGAATGCCAGACAGAGGCCGCTGGTGCTGAAAGACGGTAGAGGAAGTAAGGCAGGAGTGTCCCCTGTGACCACTTCCTGGGTCACGGAGCATGACCTCTTCCATCTGGAGCCAATCACTCAATTCTTGACAACTTCCTGAAACACCTCAACCCATTTCCTGCACCCCAGCATCCCCACAACCATCTCTCCCTCATATCTAACTCTTTTCAGTTTGTCTTTCCATCTCTCTGACTCCTTATTGATTTCTAACTTTCACCTTTAACTCCTTCCTCTTGTATGTCTTCCCTTGGAAAACTTTTGCAGAGATTTGTCATGTGAGACGTTGTAGAAACAGCTTGGAAGTGAAATTTAAAAGGATTATAATAATCAAAAGAAAAAGGGCATGCTGTCTGTGTTTTCTTGATTATGATTTTTTTTTATTTAGTCCCACATTATTATTTTCTTTCTCACTGATCATGCACATGCTGACACTCATATAGTGTATGTGCTGCAAGTTTTTGTACCTGAAATCTCCTCATATCCCTTGGGTTTCCTGCTGTCTTCAGACAATTCTGGTTACATTTCAGGAAAAACTTCAAGAAAAACCTGCAAGGTAAAAAGAAAAAAAGAAAAAAGAGAGACGCATAGCTGCACATCAGAAACTGAGAAATCACGTAAAACATGACCTGTACGTTAATGTTTGCAACTTGTCAAAGAAGATATTCATTATTTTCCAGAAAAGCTTCCCCTGTGTGTGTGCATGTAGGTGTGTGTGTGTGTGTGTGGCTACATATGGGCAAGTGTCTGTGTGTGTGTGTAACATTAATCCGAGCTGTTTATTGTTGTATTAAACCCAATGTTATACTTTAAATCAAGTAATGAGATTTTGAAGCACAGTCCAGTGGAAAACACTGTGGGATTTCAAAGTAAACCAGAGACAGTGATGTATGCCAGTGGACTCAGGGGAACATGGTATCCCACAATGCCGTATTTGAAGCCCCACATGGGAACGGAGAGGGAAACAACATAGAAACAGCCACAGAGAAAGTGAAATGAGGAGGTGCAAGGACAAAGGTAGCTCCTGGGTCACATGCAGGTGCTTGTGTACATGAGTTTTGTTTTCAGACATACAGTATGTGTCTCATTACATATGTGAGTTTACGTTTGAGTGGGAAAGACTACAAAGAAGCAGTAAGAAGGAAGGGTGCTGATAGCCTCTGCTACACCAGTTAAAACCAGAGAAGGTGGAATAAATAGGGAAAGGGAGACTATGGAGAGAGACTCCAAATCCCAGGTGTACACACTTCGGCAACACAGCTAGCTGCCATGGCAACGCAGCTTTGCCGCAATCCCAAAGTCCCCATGCTGAGAGGCAGCAACAACAAGAGCACATTCCATCACTGAAATACAGCAAGAAGGTGGAAAGAGGCATGGCAAGCTGAGAAGTGAAGAGGTATCTAGAAACAGCAGGTGCGGACGAGGCTGAAGACATCCAATCAAATGTCACGGGTGGTGAGAAATTAAGCCAAAGATTTGATTTAGAATACAAATATGGTACGAGAAATGAGTCAGTGCTGTGATGTCATTATAACAAATATTAAACCCTCGGCACAGCTGTCCACTTCCCCTCACAGACAGTGTATCTCAATTCAGTTTTGTTTTGAAAGACTATTTCTATTCATCAGTGGTGGAAACTGAGTACATTTACTCATATTTGTGTATCATTAAAATTTTACATTTTTTGAGCTGAGTATCTTGTTGATGCAAAAAGATGAAAATTACCAGTGATATGTTGTTAAAAATATGAAAATTACAGTTACCTTCATGGAGGTAAATTCATAGCCTTTGCTCACTTTTATGAGTACTTTTCAAATAAATACTCCAGATGAGCCAGTATAGCTAAAATGTCCCTCACAGGTTGTTGATGCTCACCACTGACATGAAACATTTCCATTTTCCCCACAAAACAAACTCTACATTCTGCAGTGATGCTGCATGTCAAAGACAACGTTTATGCCCAAAATTCTGACATAGCAGTTGAGATGAGAATCAACGGAAATTTTAAAAAAGATGAAATTATATAAACAATATATCACATAATATTCTACACATAAATGCTCTGCGGTATATGTTATAGTATATATATAGTACAAATAAGAATTTGGTGTCATGCTTTATCACTGAGTATAGCTACAAGTATAAAGTGGCATATCATTGATTTTAGTGTCTTTACCAACTATCCACATTGTAATTAGAAAAAAAATAAATATTGCCAATTTTAGACCAGCAACGCTCTCAAAAACAGTTGGCCTAAAGTACCTTTTAATTGTTGGGGATTTGAGGACACTAATTGATGGAGTTTTGCAAGAGAAATTAGCCTCTTCTTGCGGAATCAAAAGTTTATGATGCTTGTTATTCTCCTTTGGAGCATCTTCATGATGCGCTGAACGTTTGAATTGGAGACATGTCTGGACCGCAGGCAGGCCAGTAAATCATACCCAACCTGTGTCTATGAAGCCATGCTGTTGTAGACGGCAGCCTTTATGCTTTAACTGATAACAATCTGGACGTTCCTTCTCAAAAATGGCCCATGGATCCCGTCCCAATGTTTTTTGCAAAAGCAAGCTGAAATGTGAACTCACCTGATAAAAGAACACATTCCTGCTGTCCATCTAAGATTAGCTAATGTCCAGCTGTGTCTCTGCACAGAGTTGATATATAACTTCCTCTTTGGGTCACTACAGTTTCAGGTTAAACCTCTGGATGGAGCGGCAGATTATTTTGAGTGAGAATGGTTGCATTCAGAAATATACTTTCTAAGTTTGACTCAGAGTGATAAGTCATGACTCTCTGTGATGGCTTCTCCTTTCCTACCTAGTTTCGATGAATATGCATTCTTCCAGAATGGTGTTTGTAGATTGTAGTGTTGCTGACATAAAAATCTCAATTTGTTTCTTTTTTCTAAACACATTGAAGATGCTGAAAATACAGTAATTACCCTTAGTCTTGTATCCTAGAAATAAAGGTTCAATATATTATTAATATACTTCCAACTAAACATAAAGTAACAGTTAAGACAAGAAAAGCTGCAGAAGAAGGTAGTACTTTGGCTACATGGAAGGCTCTAATCCCACCCACCCTGTGCTCTCTGCAAATATAAGTCATCTTAATGGAGAACAGCTCTTCAGAGAGGAACTTCATACCGGCCCCACGGTCATGAATCCTCCCATCAAATACTAATCTCTCCCTCATTCTTTCAAATTTTACTCGCCATTCTTCCATCACTTCATCCAGCTTCCTCCCTTGTGAAAACGAACTGGCTTGAAATTAGTTCTCGGTTCCAACAGTACGTCCAATATTTCTTGGTTTGAGTTATGTGATCAGAGGACAATCAATATTGTTTTTGGCCAAAGGGTGACTACAATTCATCAGTGAGAACCCAGACCTCCAACCTCAAAGCTGCGCTAGATTTCAGTTTTGGGGGGACGCATGTAAAAGGGCACAACTGCACCACTCTCCCAAACTGTTTTCATTTCTTTTCCAGTTGGTAGCTGACTTTGTGAATTCCATGACAGAAGCTTATCAAGGTTCATAATCATCATATATGCAATGCTTCACACAAGGAAGGTTATGTTAAGTTAGTTTCTTGGCTCTGAAAGTGGACTGTAATCCAGAGTGTTCCGTTTCATTTTACTGCCTCCTTTGAGAGTCATACAGTATGAACATTATATCCTGAGCATGGATTCTTACATCATGGGTCATTTTAAAGCAGCAGTCACAGAGAGAAGCATCATTCATGGCAGCATAAGAACTAGTTTTATTGCCCATTGCTCGACTGTGGTTTGGTAACACCAACTTCCTCGCTGCACAGTCTAACCAGTATCCGTCACTCATTTGACTGGCGGATGTGAAAAATTTCCAATAAAGTGATGCCTGAGGTACCAAACATTACAACCCCAATTCAGAGGCTGTCTGCATTCATCCCAGGCTTTGTGCACTTTTTGAGGGTTCTTGACCTTGTTTGTTGACTTCTTTTCATCTTGTTTGTATGACACCAGATGCCTCACGCACACAAAAACACACATTCAAACTCATGCATGCACACACTCTAATACACTGACACACCCACCTTTGCGCCCTCCTCCCCCTTCCTTCCCCAAAAACCCATTGAGTCAACTTTTCACCCCCCCCCAGTTCGGACCCACACAGCTGCAAATGCTGAAATTAAAGCGAGACATTGACGCATATATTAGCATGCATTAGCCGCTTCCCCCTGCCCACTTAACATGCAAATCTCCCAGCCCCGTCGCCTCGCACCTTCTGCCACACATTCATTTGCTGAATTATAATTAGACTAATCTTGCATAATTAATAAGAAGTCGAGGACCCTCTGTTTTTTATCCACTCCTCTATTGTGGTTGCAAAAGTTTAATATTGCTGTTGTTTGTTTTTGTTTGGGTAAAGTAACACACCCACACACCTCCCCAACCACAGAGAAGAGATGAGGAGAAAATGCAAAGCAGGAGCAGATCCTCATGTCACGGGGAAATTGCAAAGAAAAGCTATTTTAAAAGAACCCTTTTAGTCTAAGTGTGTTCACATTTGATGTTTTAATGTTATATGTTTATTGATTATTCTATTCTATAATGGAGGTGAGTCTCTTTTATAAAAACACAGACAAGTGTGTTGGACAGTGTAAATAAAACTGACGGGAATTCTGAATCAACTTTCGCACTTTTATTTTTAATTTTAAGCAGGACATTCAAACAGCTATAACAATCTTCCTTATGAGCGTTCTTGTTCCATAATGACCACAAATTAAAGTAATTAAATTCCCAGCGTGCTGCATTAGGTCAGCAATGTAAACCCAGCTTTATCCTCCGCAACATCTTTGTCCACAGACACACTTAAAGCAGGAAACACAAACAAAACACAGGCCAATCCTTAAACCCCAGGATCATTTTACACTGCACCACCACAGGGAGTGTTTTCTTTTTTTTCTTTTTTTTTTCTTCTCTGTCTTCACTTCTCTGTCTCTGTTAAAGCATCTGATCCTCTTTTGTCTGCATTTGTGTCAGTCCCCAAGACCAAACACAGGCCTGGCAGCATGAACCGGGCATCCTAGTTCATGCTGCTAAAACTAAAAGTAGTTTAATAACCAAACAGCAGGCCCTGACACCAAAAACAATGAAATATTGGCAGTTTTTATAGACTTTCATTCTTTAGAGTGAACGCTCAGTTTCACATTTCTCAGTCCACTGGGGCATCTGTTACACATAAGTGTTACTTGCTCTGCTTTACATATGGCCTTAATCATGCAGTGAGCACCTTAGCAGCACAGGACTTAACAAAAATTTTCATAGGCATTCATCAGCACTAATCACTGTTGACATAAACTGCCTTTTCACATAGTCATAAAACACATCACCCTCCGTGCTCATTGTAAATGCAGGTTTACTAGTAGCAGTGGCTCTTGAAGCATGTGATGCAAAAGGTTTTATGCAGTGTTCAAGTGAGTTAGCTGCACAGCTAGGAATCCCTCTTTTTTCCATATTTGGCTTTGGGCTTCCACATTTGATTTGGTGCACCAAAGATGACAAATTTATGCTTTAATACGTAAAAATATGGGAGGAAAACTTTAAAGGAAAGAATGAGAAGGAGGCAAAGGAGATGGTGCTCGGCAAAAAAGTGGAGAAGACTTAGAAGAGAGAGCTCTTCTTCATCCTCTTAATACGTGTAACTCCTGATGCGCAGATTTAGGAAATACAAAGAGACTGCACAACTGAGAAAGATGAAGAAGAGAAGGGACAGAGACAAAGAAAGAAAGGGAGAATGTTGACGTCCTGTATGCAGGGCCATCACTCATCAGACATCCCCTGCATCCCCCCCACCCCCACCACCACCCTGAAAAAACAAAACAGCGTCCTGACATCGTGGTGGAGGGGAGCCGGAGGGAGGGCAGGGAGGGAGGAAAATTAGGAAACCAGATGTGAAGCATTAAAACATACTGACATGCTAAGGGCCTTCCTCTGCCACACTCACACACTGAGAGCACTAACTCATACAACAGGCCGAGATACATGCATTGCATGCGTCCCACAAAGCCTGCACAAACCACACACACATGCATGGGTTCACAGAAAAATACACAAAGACAGGCAACCATGTGTGCACAATCATTCACGCAAAATTATATACATTAGCCAAAAGCATACCTCAAAAACAAATGTCTAAAAGTCATGGGCATGTAAGCGCTTGGTGATTTTTAATAAAACATGCATGTAATGAGCCTAAACATGCTGCAGCTCTTGGCTATTGATGTAGATTTGGATAAACTAGTGTTGACCCAAGAATTTTTCACGCCAAGGCACAAATCTACAAATGGGTCGTCATGCATCACTGTATGGATATGCATCCAATTAGTACATGTACCCTGGCTGAGGAGTGACTGCTGGTGATTTGTTTTCCTCCACAAGGAGAATTGTGTTGGGGGGAAGGAGCTGGGTGGCTGTGCATGTGTGGGGGTGGGGGTGGCAGTAGGTAATAAATACCCTTGGACCAGGGTCCCCTGGCAGACTGGAAGCTAGACTGGTCACCAGGGTTAACACCCGGGGCACATGACCCCTGACACTGCTAATGGGGCACAGAAAACCCTCCACGAACTGATACCGCCTCTGTCGCATACCACCACAGGACCTTTCACACCAGTCCACTCCCCTCCTCCTCCAAAAACATACAGGGATATTTGTGGCATCGGCTTTGCCCGACTCTCACCAGCAAACAACACACAAAGTCCTGTTAGAGTTTTCTCTCATTTATCTTTTAACATACATCCAATCAACCATACCAACATTAGACATGTTTTTTTCCCCAAGATATGTGAACTTGAAATCTATTTCTTCAAAGTAGGTGGTCACAGCATTATCCTGATTCCATCTGACATGAGTGCTTTGCTTGTATGAGCTGGAGAAGTTTTAACATCAAACCAGCTAAGGTAATTTAGTGTAGGAAATATTCAGAGCTATAAATATTATTAATATTTAACTAGTAAAAGTTAGAACCAAATGCCAAATATGAGTCATTATTTTGTTTGCCCATTTTTATTCTTTTTCTCGTGGTGCATGCTGAGTAACTGTGTGAATTGTGCCTTTTTTTAAGCTGTATCTTATTTATGCCGGGATGATTGTATGCTGACAAAATACATCACTAAGAAGTTTGGTTTCTAAAGGAGAAAAAATCAATAACATCATTACTCTGCTAAACTAGATCCACTGTTCAGACCCTCAAATATCCTGCGCTGTAATGCTTAAAATACTCATTGAGTAAATCATCTCCAGGTATAACCTCACACACTCACTGCGAGTACACCTCAACTCTTTTTACATTTGCCAAATGAGTTGGCCGTGTCCCTTTTGGCCTCTTCTCCGTTGCCTCCCAGGCTGGCCTCACCCCTGCAACCTCAGGCCAGGCCCACCCCGTCTCTCAACTTGAGCACTGTGACAAAGCCAAACATTTGAACCACTAGCATTGATTTAAGAGCTTGGTGCTGCTGTAAAACCTTCAGGCATGCCACCACAAAACTGAGTGTGGCAAGGTGGAACTTAAGGAAAGGCAGGCTGATGGGAAAGGTGCACCAGAGGCAGTCCAACATTTTGACGAGGTTTCTCTTGGGTCTCTCTCTTGGGTTTCTCTTGGGCATGCTGGGTTTTACTGCATAACCTCTCGCCTGCTGCTAAAATGCGCATTTCAACAATTTCAAATGAATTAATGTTTCAGTCTCCAGAGTATGGCCAAAAGCATAGATTGCATTCAGAGCTTGGCCACAAGGGACAGTGTTCACTCTGCCAAATAGATGGATATGGATAGATATTCAGAGTCTGGAGAACATGAATTCACAACCAGGACAGGGAATAGAAGTCCCTTCAGTGGCCTGACCTCTCCCAGCATGCTCAGTGTGTCCTGAGGGATGAGGATTCAAAATATACTCTCAAAACTGTCAGATGAAGACACGTAGTACCCTGAGCAAATGAAGAGATTTCAAACATGCCAGAAGGTCGTCTGTAATAAAACAGCACAAATGTTACCTTTTCAATACCCTTCCAATCAATCAGCTACTAATCAGACTTACTAATAACACGTGTTTATCAAACCCCAACCAAAACCTTTCCCTAAGATGAACAATGAATATGGGATGGATGCCACCGAGAGGCAGAAGAGAGGAAAGAGAAGCAACAACAGAAGGAGAAGAGATGTCTTCTTAATTAGCCAGTAATGATAAGATCTGACAAACAACATCTGTTTCCAGAAAGACGGAGAAGGAGGGGGGTGAAAGAGGGAGAGTGGTGGAAAGGTTTGAGAGAGAGGGATAGTAAGAAGGATGGGAGCAAAAGAAGCGTCTGAGAAACCTGTGAAGCTTAGACAACAGGGACCTGCTTGTAAGAAAGTAAATGGGGAGTGGAGGGGATGTGTAGTTGGGAGGGAACGCTGTGTAGCGTGACACAATAAAAAGAATAGAGGATGAAAAGTATAACAGAAGTGAGAGAAAGACAAGGGGAAAGAAATCTGACAGGGTTGAGGGAGTCGAAGAGCCAGGATGAATATGACAGACAGAAGGAAGGAAAACAGATCATACTGAGAGAAAATGAGAAAGCTAGACAGACGCAGAGAAGGTGAGCTGGATAATGGTGCCGAAGGAGGAGAGAAGGTGAACGTGTGAAGAGATAGGAATGGAATCACTCAGAGGTCCAGGGTGCTGTAATTTACTGTCCGTGGCTAATACACAGCAAATGTGTGGGAGCCGAGGACTGTGAAAGGAGAAGGGGAACCGGGTGGTTGGGGGGAGCTGAAGAGAGGGCACGGACTCTATCGGGGCTCTCAGCATGCCTGCTGGGAGCCTGTCAGCAGTCACATCACCCCCTGCCCTCATCCTGACAGATTCATCAGGGCCATTAGACACACACAGACACACACACATGCATACTGACACACTGACACACACCAAAAAGAATTAAGTGGCATTATAATTGTTAAATCACTATTACTGTTTTCCTTTAACTTATAGTTTCACCTTTTAAATAGAAAACACAACACGTGAGACTATAGTAATCTCCTCTCTAAGGCTTTGAAAGGAAAAATGTGAGTTTCTCTCAGTTTGAAGTGGGAGTACATCTTAACTAACTTTAGGACTCTTCATCTTAATTAATCCTATTTTATGGCTAGTTAGGTAAACCCAAATACTCAATTTCATGTCCATAATCAACTTTTATGCCTCTTTCCAAGCTTTACTAAAAAGTTGCAATACAACATATAGAATTTAGAAATATATTTAGAAAATAGTCTTTTCACATCTTAAGTTAGGACTGAAACATTATCTTGGAAACAGCAACTCACATTATCAAAAATACCAAACAGTTACATGCAAAGTAGTTTTATGATATAGCTAAAAAAGCTAAAAGAGTCAGCCATGAAAACATACTCAGTCAGAGGTTTATAGCTGTGAGACTAAACTTAGGCTCTATGACTAAGAGTTTAGAAATACAGTATGTCTCCTCATCTTCATAAATAACGGCCTCATAAGAGTGAGTCAGTGATACTGATGTTAATGAACCTGGATCTAAAAATACAAAACTACAGCGCTACCAAATTTTCTAGCTGCTGAAACATAACATATGCCACATCTTTTTATGTGATTATGGTGATACAAACATGGTTATGTTTGGAAACCTTGCTTCTTCATCTTCCTTTTTTTTATTTTAATAAAAAAAGAGCCAAGTGCATGAAGTGTTTAAGGTGTAAACCCCGTTTTAGTGTAGTTCAACCTCTAGTCCATACCATAATTTTCCATTAAAGTTCAGACATAAAAAAAGAAGCATGGCTATTGCCTAAAGCACAAGCCAGCAGGAATACTTAATCAAATTTTAAGATATACAGCAGACATGTAAATATTAGTGTTTGGAAATGTTTTCAGAAAGTGAAAGAAGGGGGATTTTAGAGAAATCTAACCCCTGAGAAAAACACAGCCTGTCCACATCCCAGATAAACAAAGAAAAAAACAAGGTGACTTGCAGGATCGGTCCGGCACCAGGGGGCATTGTTAAGTCATTAGTGAAATTTAAGACCTTGAGGAGAAGTTTGACCAAACTCAACCACACGCACACACATATACACACACGCACACACGCGCACGCACACATACCATTGTAGCCCCGGCTGGCGCAGCAGCATCCAGCCAAAGAAAACAGTCCTTGTTCCTAAATACCGTCACTAACTGGCCTCTGGCTCCACACACACTCACACACATACACACAAGATCCTGATTGTACTGATACATATCCTATTACAAAATAAAGGGCAAATGCAGGAATCACACATGAGAAATTAATCAAAAGACAACTAAATTCAAATTCACGCATCCGCAGAGAGAGTCCTTCAATTGTTTTCAAGTACCCCTAAATCACAGTATTCTGCTCTTTCTAATCCTCTGAGTCCCCCTACTTAATCTCTTCACTGCTCAACCAAAGGTGAAACCTATTAGTGGTCAGAAAAATAGGAGGGTTTGCCCCGGCAACTTTCGGAGTACAAGTCCTTTCAAAGTGCCATTGAGCAGCAACTCATCTTCTAAACCCCCGCCCTTTGCTTCCCACCCACTCTAAAAGTCCCCCTGCTGTTCCTCCACATTAGCCCATTGGTAGTCCATTCCCATTTCCTCTCAAAACATTTTTCCCATTGCTTTCTGGTTCCTGCTCCCCTCTCTGTAGGATCTCTATGAAAACAAACTGGGCCTAAGTCGTATGGCGGCGCTCATGCCTCAACACCCAACACTGGCTGAAGAGGAGCAAAGGTGACCAAACACAAACTCAGCCCATAACCTGCTACACATTATACACTTCCTGTGAACACTAGAGTTCAGGGTCCTCCCAGTTCACACAGGACCACATTGTAGAAAACTGTTTTAACAAAGGTCCTTGAACTTATTTTCTTCAGTCTAACCCTGAGTGAGGCTCTCACCATTTGAAGCAGTACCTGTCAGGGAGTTTGATATTTCAGACATTGCACAGTCTTCCCCTGTCTGTCTTTGTGTCATTTTATTGCTCGCATTGCCCCAAGGGAGGAGCCATCCCCACTCTTGTGTGCCAGCTGCTCAGTGGTCCAGCCTCCGTGCCCCATCACTGTGCAAGGCCGTGTGCATTAGAGCCTCAGGGCCCTGTCGCCATGCTGCCTGGTCCCCCTGCCTGAGGGGCTCGCTGACAGGGGGTCTGGAGGGACTGGACAGTAGTTCCCCAACTGGGAGAAACCTGTGACAGCAATCTGAATGAATCAATGCCTCTAACTTAGTCCCTGTGCATTTATGCAAGTGTGAAAGGCAAATTATTTTTTTGGCATTCATAGCAACACTTATCACCATGTTGACAATTGTGAGTGCAAAATAGAAAATGCACACAAGAAAAAAATCCTGATCATTTTATATAACATAAACTGTAATACTGAGTTGACCTGAAAGAAATTAAATGTCCCTGATCAGCTGGAAGACTTTAAACATATGAAGGGTATACCGAAATACAAGTCATCATAGCACCATACGTATCATTTGACCACTGTACTGAGTTAATCCCATCTTTTAAATGCACAGAAGTGACAAGAGACACAATGACAAGGATCATAAGTTGTCATAATGACAAGTACAGTTATGTGAAAAGGAAGGTACTCTTTTTCAGTTCTGAGGTTTTGCATATCAGGACCAAACAGATCATAAGACCTTCTCTGGTTCATCAAATTAGGCGAATGGAACCTCAGACAAAAAACAGCACATGATGTGATACATTGTGTCAGTATTTATTTAACAAACACTAAACCAAAATGTAAAAGCAGAATGTCAAAAAAAAAAAACTAAGCATGCCATGATTCTGCAGTTTCTAGAGTCAGTTTTAGCAGCAACAACCTGATGTAATAGTTTTCTGTAAAGTGTTTTCAGTCTCTCACATCATTTTGGAGGATTTCTGCTACCACCATCGTAATTCCCATGGAAACAATAAGAGTACATTTAAATTCACACTGGTTCTGTACATTTATTATTTATAATTTTGAGACCAGGAAGGATCAGATGATTTGGTATTTTGTCATGATATGATACACTTCTGAATTAAAAGAGCAGGTAATTTTATTTGGTTAATTTGGTTCTTATTACAGTGATGTTCTTCTCCTCTTTAGTCTCATATTGTCCTCAAATAATGATGAAGCTCATCTTTTGTTATTGTTTTCATATGACTGCAGAAATTCCCTGTCAGCCTTTTATGGGATATTCAGCCAAATGGAAAAGCCAAAGTCACACACTTTTAACCAGCCATTAAACTCTTCCCAATACAATACAATACAATACACAATACGATACAATTTCAACTCATTAAAACATTTAACCAAATCTTGCAGCACTGGAAACCACTTAAAGTGTCTCAATAATATACAACAACTTTTCTAGCATCTTGAGTTTCTTTTTTTGCAGAAAAACAGTCAAACAGAAAAGCCAAAAGTACATTTTTTATATCCTAAATGATTCTCTGAACTTTTTAGCCATCTATGTGCTGATTATTTATTTGAAGAGTGAAATAATAATAATGACAATTAATATTTTTAAGTAGTAGTAGTAGTATTAATAAAAAAAATAAATTGTATGAATACATATATATATATGTATTTAGTTGGTTAGTTATTATATCTTAAATTATATATTTCTTTCTTTATTTATATTATCAATCAATCTGGCAGGAATTTTACTATTTGTTGACAAAAACCTTTGACTTTTCTGAATTGTGCAATCCAGAAATAACTTCAGCGTGGCACTTTTGCAGATTTTCAGCTGCTGATTAACCTTAAACAGGGAGACAGGAATAGTAATGGCAGGACATGTAGACCATGTCAGTATCACTGTGAAGTTATGAGTTTAAAAACAGCTGCAGTAAATTTGAGTCTCATAATGGGGGTGTGAGAAAACAGTCTCTTTCAATGACATTATTGTGTCATACATAAAACTCCCGAGCATATATGACAACCTAACAGGGCGACTTGGCGGCAGAAGTTGAATATGCATCTGGGAGAGGGGAAGAATTTGACCCCTGACACGATCCAAAAAAATGTTGCTGCATTTATTCTTTGGCTGATAGTTTAATGTTCTTTTCCCAAAGACTCACAGCTTCTATTTTCTTTTTGGCTAAAGGAGAAGAATGAAAAGGCCACAGTTCCCCATCATTTGCAGGACAGGGAGAAACATTGTGGCCTGCTGTGAGGGCAGGTACTCAATCTACTGGAAACGCAGGGGAAACTCCTGCATCATTATATATATTGCTTCTTAAATTTATTTAGGACAGACAAGAACAAACAGATGGAGAGACTAACTTTGAACCAGAATCCCAGACTGACTGCAACAAATGGAAAACTAATTTTCTTTCCAAATATTGTTAAAGCATATAGATAAAATCAAAAACTGTTTTACTGATACTTCAGAGATGAAACTCTGAAATTGTGTGCGATTGCACATTACTGTACACTTAAGTTGTGTTCTTTCATGCAGAGAAAAAAATGTGTTTGAAAAGTTAACTTCAATGTAAAGAATGAACGAGTACTAAGAGCAAAAAGATCAACTGGACTGGAGAATTTTGTAATTGAGTTGAAACTAAAGTCATCTGAACATTGATTCTTAAAATGGGGGGAAAAAA
Source organism: Arrhamphus sclerolepis (assembly GCA_037176975.1). Lineage (NCBI taxonomy): Eukaryota > Metazoa > Chordata > Actinopteri > Beloniformes > Hemiramphidae > Arrhamphus > Arrhamphus sclerolepis. Next base: position 7,133,406 of record JBAMYA010000024.1, on the reverse strand, counting down.
AGAAAGAAGGAAAGAAAAGACAGTGTGGTCACTAGTTGAAAACAAACCTGGGGTACATGCACATAACCAGAACCAAGACTCCAAACAGATCGATGCAACCCACAACTTGAGATTAAGAGTAATGGATTCCTGTTGGAGCCCAGCATCTGAAGTCAAGTCATTTCTCAGGACAACTAATTATTGTTTAAACACTAAAAAATAATAAACCCAGGTAGCAAAATTATGAAATTTAAATACCATTTAAATAAGTTGCTTAGTTATTTAAAATGGAAGTGCCTTCCAGAATCTAAAAAAATGTGTTAGTATGAGGGTTTTTGTGAGCTCTTTTTGAGTCTGGGGGGAGGAAAGCGCTATATTGACATCATTGGAAAATTCTTATTGATTATTCTTCTTTTCTCTGAGCTCTGGCTTGTTAAAAAAAAAAAAGAGCCCTCTTGGAAACACGATCAATTAGTGAGATAGTGCTTGCCATTGATCACCTGACTGCCCCTTCACAAGGCTCTTGCCTTACGATGGATCCTTCCACACACTCCTTATGACCAACTATTGATCTCAGCTTCTTAGCCAAATTTAAAAGCACGCACTCACACTGAGGGCTGATCCCTCCCATGCAAACCACACATTCTAATACTAATACTGACATCTGCTTGTCCCCATTGTAAAACCCGTGGTTCACTCATAAATAGTGAGGCCAGCTTTGGCCCAGAACCACTATAGTTTCTCTGAGGTCAGAGGTCAGTATGGTAATAACATAGCCATTAACAGATCTGCCAGGGCTAATACTGAGAATGAAGACCCATGAAAAATACTATTTTTAAAAGAAGGCTGCTCTGTAGTTTTCATTTATCCTGTCTGTTGATAATTGTTTAAACAGTACATGCAGTAAACTGACATTTTGAAGTTGTTGTAAGCAGTTACTCTCTGGCTGATTTACTTGAAATGTTGTTAAAAGAAGATTTTTTTTTTTTTTAAATCTGCTAATAGAGCTGCTTAAAGAGAGAAATAGTTAAAACTTGTTTGCCAGAGTTTGACGGGTTGCATGTATGATTATAAGCCCAGAGGCATTGATTTACCTCTGTGCCTCTATTGATCAAAACCAATCATTGCAGTAGTCATTCAATCAGTCAGATAAGTAGCCTTCTGCAAACAGAGAGGTAACATCAAGCGTGTGAGTATAACGGTTCACCAGTGTTAAGATTAGACAGATGTAAAACTATTAGACACAGCAGGCAGTGGGGCATTAGATAATTCTCTTCCATAAGCAACTTGACTTATCTCTTTGTTAGAGGGTGCCCTTGCCCTCTTCATCCTTCGGTCCCACCACCCTCTGTCCCATCACCCCCTCCCTATGGATCAGCTGTGATCTCGTCTCTTTCTCTTTTCACTCAAATCAGGATTAGGGAGAAGGGGGATGGAGGGGGTGCTGCTGCAGCAGCAGCAGGAGGAGAAAGGGGGAGAGAAAACTGAAACAATATGGAAAGGAGATTAGAAAAGTGGGGGTTCAGGCCGTTTGGGGAATTGCAAACTCCCTTGTGCTTGGGTAGGTGTCCTAATGACACCGCCTAATTATGGTAAAATTAGACAGGCTAAAGGGAATCAGGTTGGAGAGGTGTTTGTGAAGGAGAGAGTAAAGGCAAAAAAAAAATAGAGAAACTAGGGAATTGGGCAAAAGCAAGTGAATAGTAAGCACACAGGAGCACATGAGAGCAAATGAAAAGCCCTAGAAGGGTGTGCAGAGGTGCAGATACAAGCTGGGAGGAAGGGAACACAGGACTGACAGTGAGAGAATAAAGAAGAAAAAAAAGCAGAAGAAGGAAAAGGGGTGGAAAGCATGTGGCTGGGCGACAGGAGCGAGTGGGCCCCAGCACGCTGCATGTTAATTGGAGAACAGGTGTTGGGGCTGGGAGCAGGAGGCTGATTACTGGAGCCACAGAAACAGACCATCTCCTCCACATACACACACAACTGCACGCTCAGGCACACAGCTACAGACACACACCCGTACTCAAATGAATAATTTAAGCTCCAAGCGGTGACTGGGAAAAAAGGTCAGAGTAGGGGTCACAGAGACACATAAACAATTGCACATACATCCATATACATACATAAATAAAGATGCAAGAATCCCAATGCACACATGAAAAATATACATTTGTTTGTGTGCACACAAGCAGCACATACATGCTTGGGGTCATGCACACACATCATATCCTGCCAATCATTTTAGTTTCCCTCTACTTTAGCAGACGCACAGTACACTGAGAAAGCGTCCATGAAGTGGGATAAAAGGGCACGAGGGCCATGTGAAATTCAATTGGCTTATCAGAAATTAACTGGCTGCTAATAGGCTGCTCCCTCAGGAGAGGATTTCGCAGGCCAGTCAAGAGGGAGAAACCCCTGTCAAGATGGGATATGCCCGGTGTGATTAGAGAGTACAGTAGGTCAATGATTTCATTTATCTCAATCCTTAAGAGCTGCACACTGGCCTAAATCACACACAAATACACATAAGAAGGCAAAAAGAGAGCTCTCATCAGCAACATGCAGCAAAGCTACTAACAAACAAATTTCAATGTTCAGACATGCTAGGAGGAAGTATAAAAAGCGGGCGGAGGGACTTATTGTGAGAATAATGTGCCACAGAAAATGAGAAAAGCAGCTGCTCCAGCGTATTCTGGGAAAATTCAAAAGACAACAGCCCAATTTTTCCGTTATATGAAAACTATCTTCAGCTGAGATCCTTTGAGACACACTGTCAACAGGCAGCCAGCTTGAACTGAGGAGGGGAAGGAAAAGGGTCCTTGACGTATATGAAGTGAGTGTTTTCAAGACAGACAATTGCAGGGAAGGAGAGACGGAAGAGGAGCAGAAAGGTGGGAGTGAGAGAGAAAGAGGTGATGAAGGTTGCATCCCTGACATCACAGAGAAACTATTTCACATACGGACTGCTTGTGAGCATTCATCACACTGGTTAATGCCATGCAGACAGTGTGAAGCCTCCAGAAACCCATAGACGTGAAGGCTCTCACACACGCTGATTACAGGGAGATCTTCTGCTTTTAAGCCTGATAACTGGCTGTCGAGGTGAACATTTACTACATGTGTGAGGCAGTGTGAAGGAATGAAAGATACACATGGTTTTCATAAAAGGAAATCACTGCTTATGTCAAGTTTCAGGTTCAAAATGAATGAACAAATTGAAACAGATCCCAGTGGACTACTGATTGATAATGATAAAGATAGATTCAACAGATAAACAGAAACTTGAAGAAGCAGTAAAATATGAATGTCAGACACTATATCAAAGCCTGCTTTCATTAATGTAGTGTAGCCTGACATGGCAGAAACTTAAACCTTCATAAGCTTTTTTCAGTGTGGTTTATATTCTAATATTGGTATGTGATGTGTACGGGAACAAAATTATATATTGATCTGATTTTAAAAAGTCATTGTGTGTGAGTGTCTAACTGTATACAGACAGAAGCGTCCAACAGAAAAATAAGTAATCAGAGGTGTTTGTTTGAGGTTCTGGACACCTGTATGTGCAGGAAATGGTTTCATCTCATTACCTGTCAATGATGACTGGATCAGAGGGCGTCTCGTTTCGATTGCCACAACTTTTCTTCTCACAACAGCGGCTGAGTGGGCGGTCAAAGACATAGAAAAAAAGGGGGAAAAGTCAGTGTTGTAGACAAAAAAAAAAAATTAAAGAGGACCAGCCATGACTTGTCTAGCCCATCCACATCCACAGGGCCAGACAATTCTGCCCCACAGTCAGCCAAAATCCAGGAACACACAAAGGAGGCATGAGAGGGGAGGGGAAGAATGGACAAAAGAATAAAAGAGGAAGAAAAGGTACAACAACACACCCTACAAACAGTGAGAGACCATTCAAAAGTGAAAAGCCAGCCAGGCAATCTGTCACATTGATTCTGAAATCAAACTCAGCCCCCATGCAGCCTCACTGCGAGTGCACACGCACACACACACACACTGTCCCATAACAACCTACCATTCGTCAGCAGTCCTGTCCGAGGAGCCTGCTGGCCAGCCACCTCCCCTCCCAAAAGTCCCCTTCACTGCATAACAAAAGTGCCCCCACCCCTAACCATCTGCCACCCCTACACCTCGCTTCAACCCTCTCGTGTCCCAGCTTGGCCCTGCCCTTCCCCCCTCCACCCCCCTGTCAGACAGCCTCACTCCCCAGCTGTGACGCTTGCCCTCTGCCTCTTCGGCTCTGTTATTAGCCAGCTGTGAGTCACATTTGGGCATCTGCTGGCTTCACAATGGCAAAGCCCAGTCCGTCTTAGTCCCTCTCTCCATGTCCCAGGACCCTATCCTTCCCCCTGCTGCCCTCGGATCCTGGGTCACTGCCCCACTTCCAGACCACTCTCTTCATCCATGACCCTCTTTCCATTTATTTTTCCTTTCTTCAACTTGAATCAACCAATTCCCATTGGTTTCCAGGACATGAGTAAACTTTTTAGCTTGCTTTGCTTTTAAGACAACTTTCTGGCATTGGTTTACCTATTACACTTGTCATTTCTATGTTCACACATGTCGTATTGACCAAAATATAAACGCAGGAGTTAGATTTTGATGAGTGAAAGGTGGACTGTTCCCCTAAAGTGTCTGGTGCTGTCAGCTGAGGTCTGGCTGCAAAACCCCAGGCCAAAAACAGAGGAGGTCCAAGAAGAAACAGGAGCTGGCCCGATGACACGCTGCTTTACAGCAGAAAGCAGCAGGGGGTTACCACTGTAACAAGGATGATGACAGACAGGCTAGACTTATAGTTCAACAACAGCCACATTTTCAAAAAAGCAGAGTCCCAGGCGACATCCCAAAACCACAATTCAAGCTGACTGAGAAAAAACAGAATGAATGAGAGAAATGGATATTTGGATTTGGTCCCTGTAGGCCAAGGTTTCAGTTAGTGTGCATGTGAGTATGTGAGTACATGTGTCACTCACCTGCACATAACCTCATGTGTGAGCAGAACTCTGCACATTTCTGGATTCTTGTTTTGTCCCTCGTACGATATGGGCTGACATGAGGAAATAAAGAGAATTAGGACAGATTCAGTTTCATGCAGAAAAAAATGAACTCCTATTTGTTTAACTGAAAATGGACTTCAAGGCAGCTTAAGGAGAGTTTACCAACCTGTTTGGTGACGGAGTCAATGAGCCGTGCATATAGATCTTGTTCTGTACGAACTCCTATGAAATGGAGACATTGGATCCTATCAATATCTTTAAAACTTATTTTTGACACGAGAGCAATTTCACAAAGTTGGAACACTGCTTATTTCATGAACTGTCCACATTAGCAATCAATAATGAATCAAGACCTATCAAGTCCAAGTTGTTGAAAAATCCTAATCAATGTGAGTCCTGCAACCCCAAACCTGCTCTCTCCAGTCACTAAATAAGTCTGTATTATCAAATACAATTCAATGATTTATTACATATCTTGGTCTTGTTAATCTCCAGACAATCTCTTTTAATAAAAAAAAAAAAAAAAGTATTGGGCCATGTCCAAGACTGAGAGCAAGAAGACTGGCGTGCACTGGTATTTTTTTTTTTCAGGGGGTGGGGGGGTTGATGGTTTCTGAGGGGATTGAAAGGTTTTTGATCTTTGATGATCATTAGTCATGTCCTGCTTTGAAAACTCAATTTAAAAGATTCTCACGATTAGTTGGACCCTTTTTTTTTTTTTTTAGTTTGGATCTCTGTTAACATGTAATTCTGTCTCAAGTTTAGATGAGTGACAGGGGGTCATGTGATAAACTATAAGTTAGAATAGAAAGTGACTGTCTGTTTTTCATATATATATA
>JBAMYA010000024.1:7105762-7127473 GCA_037176975.1 Arrhamphus sclerolepis | reverse complement strand
AAGATGGTGCCTCTGGATGCTTTCAAACCTCCATTGTAAATCAGACTGCTGAAAGGAAGAACATAATATTAAATTGCTTCTTGCGAGAAGAGAGCATGGATTTTCTTATAGAGACATTGGAGAGTATCGCCTTTAAAATGTGTTCCTCTCATCAAAGTCTCGTTTGAGATCCCTTTGATATCACTTGGGGGAAGGAAGAGATGTAAAGGAAGAGCTTTTGGTGCGCTTGTATGTAGGCCTACGTGTGTTTGTGTCTGTGTGTATGAGGGGGTTGCTCTAGAACGCCTTTTATCTTCTCTCCCGTGGGTGCGACTGCAATGGCAGAGTAGGGGCAGCAGCAGTGGCTCATGGGAGCCAAATTTCTCTATGTATCCCCAGATCTAATGTGGAGGCACCATGGGGGGTTGGTGGAAGATCCTGGGAGAGGGTTTTGATGGGGTGGCAATGGATAGCTCATTTCCCTGTGTATGCAGACATAAGTATCTACTTAGAGCTCTTGAAAACTAAAAAAAAGAAAGAAAAAAAAAGAAATTGAGATTAATTTAAATGTAATGGATGAGCTCTCAGAAGGTAGATGTGGAAAGAGACGTGTGTCTCATTGAAAAGCTGGTTTCATCTAAAACATTTTCAATATTTCAGGGCCTAATAATGAGTCCAGGAAACTGAGTCAAAGCCTTCAGAGGGCAAAGAAAATCTGCAAAATTCCTGTTTGAGCCCACTCACCATTGCTGTAGAGAAGCTGCAGCTTGTAGTGAGTGCCATTATTGGTCTTTTCTCCTGTCTGTTCCTTGGAAAAAGGCAGGGCAGAGACACAGACAAGCACAAGCACAAGTAGTTAAGTACACCAAGGTATAGAAACATACAGCTGGGTATCAGTGCACAGTGTTAAGCACAGTGAGTCCCTCACAATCCTGCAGCTTGCCCTTCCCATGGAGCAGCTTCAAGATCAGGGATTTGTAAGCTCAAAGCTCATGTAGGACATGTTACGTGCATAAGCTGAGCTCCTAACCTTGAGTTGGATGCTCTTCTTGGGGTTGAACTATAATCTATGATACAAACCTTTTAAAACCCTAAGATCAGGTGGAGTGGATGTCTCTGCATTTAGGTAGGAGGCACAGTTGTGTGTGCATGTGTGTGCGCGTGCAAAGAGTGTTCCTCTGCTGCGTATGAGACTTAGCAGCAGTCGACCTTGACAGAAAAACTTCCTTTCCACTATCCCTCCATCCCCCCATGCTCTCCACTAGCCTCTCACTTCTTTCCTCTTTCACCTTCTCTGGCTCTTGTTCCGCCTCTTTCTTTCTCTTCCTCTACCTCTGCTGGTCTTTCTAAGTGGTCTCAAAGGGATGCTCTCTGGTCCAATAACCCAGGAGGCTGGCATCACAGAGATGAGCGCAAGAAAGGAGGAGAGAGAACAAGGAAACTGGGCTTGGGGAAGGAAAATGGGAAAGGAGACAGTTGTAAAGGCTGAAGAATAAGTGTAGGGAATTAAGATGCACGAAAGATGAGTTGGAAAGTAACAGGCTCATATGAGAAGTGAGACCCAGGTACTCCAGGTGATAGATGGATGCCTGGCTTCATAAGTTTTGCAAATACACACAGAGGAGCATTTATTTTGCCATGCCATCACTTTACCTCTGCATAATTATGAGGCAAAAACAGATGCCAGGTTAACCATGCAGAAAATGAACTTCTTCACTGCCATCGTGTGTCTGCGCTGGCCTGTGTGGCACAAAGAGCACCAGTGACAGCTTTCAGGTCTGGCATTAGCACTGCCGCCTCCATCAATTACAGCCCAGAGACTTTGATTCAACTTCCCCTGACAGGACTGTGTCCCCTTGTCCTACTCACAGGGCAGAGTGCTGCCACTTCTGGAGACTCTCACTCTCCTCACCACAAGGCAGAAACATCCATCAACACTGGGCATGAGGCTCAGTCCGGGCAGCCTCCCCTCATTCTCTATCTCTGTCTCTGCACTGCACCCTTCCTTATTTTAGTCTTGTCCAACCTGAGGAATTCAGCTCCCTCCCACAGCAGTGTTTAGAGTAAGGGAGGGGGGCATGAAGAAAAGACACTTTGATGAGTTCACTGTATAACTTAACAGGAGCAAGCATAATTTGCATTTTTAAAAAAAAAGTAGTGATGTCCTCCTAATGAGGCAAGCTGCTAATTAGTCATTAGATATTCTTTTTCAATCCCACATCATAAGCTCATTGAGGGTAAAGCTTGTGTAAACATGTAGCCGTCAGCTGTTCGATATGCTTGGCTTTACTGGGTATGGGGAAGATTAAATTGAGCACCTGGTAACAGCTGAAATACTATCTATTATTAATAAATTCTGATTTTGTTGATCAGATTTTTTGAGCCAATATTGATTCAGAGTTTGTGCTTTAAGTGTTCAGTTGAAAGATATGAAGAATGGAGTGATGGCATACTTAAGATAAGCATTCAGAATGTGTAACACACCTTTTCATGCTCAACAAAATCCACAAAGGCTGTCCTCTCCACCTCCACAGGTTGACCATGTCTGTCATAAAGCGCCAGGACAAAGTGGAAGAAGTTGGACTTGCGGAGATTTGAGGGCGGCTGCTTCTCAAAATGAGCTCTTGACAGAGCAACACCACTGAGCAAGAAAACAAGAAAACACAATAAGCTCTCAGCAATCATTATGTACAACCTAACTTTGCTTAAGGGAGACCAGCTTACACAGCTAAGTTAAATTATTTTTGTTGTTTAAATAAATGTATCTGCTCACAAAGACCACAAAAAAGGAAGACACATTTCAAAACTGAGTATAAGTAAAAGTGAAGACTTTTTTTTCTATTTGCTGTAAATCATGAAATCCATATTTTTAAAGATTCATCTCATATGTTTCATTTATTGACACTATGAAGACAAGCAGGTAATTAAATATCAAAACATAAATAATAATAATGATAACAATAATAATAGTTCAGCTATTAAAACGCTTTTGTTTGATAATAATTTGTTTTTTTCTTTAAGTAATTATATTTGCACATAAATACAAATATTTACCTTCAACCTTACCCGTCTAAAAATATAATAAGAACCTAGAAATCGGAAAAGAGAAAATCCAAAACGGAGCCAGACAAGAAAAACTTGTTGAAACTAAGTTTTATTTTCAAAACTAAAGGAAAACAAAAAAATCACAACTGAGTGATATTTAAAGGCATTTGACTAGAACTGCTGGGGCGTCTTGTTTGTTGAACATTAAATTCAGATTTAATATTCGGACTCATAGAACTTTTATTTCAACTCAGGCGAGAAAGAAAAAGGAAGCAACCTGCAGGTCTGACACAATGTTCTTGTTGCAGCCGTTAATGTTTCATGTACGAAAAAGTCGGAAACTACTTTTTTTTTTCTTAATTTTATCCCTTTTTTGTTTGTTTTGATTGAATGCAACTACCAATGTATTTTAAATAAGACCAAGATTTGACGCCTTTACATAAAAATATTTTAACGTGATGATATATATTATTAAATTTGTTCCTGCACGTTTTCTTGATGCGATATTGTTATTATGAGACTGTTTAAATCTCAACTTTACCATTAGTTTGTTTGGAACACGGGAGCACTAATCTATGTTTGTGTGAGGCTAAATAAAATAATAATAATAATAATAATCTTGAACGGTCTGATTAAGATTCCGTATAAGAATCTGACTAAATGTCTGTCAAATCGACAGTAAATAAAATATTTCTTTTTAGAAGTTTTGAGCGCTTTATAATCTGCCAAAGAAGGGATGTGTGGAAAATATGATGTTAAAGTTACATTTATGTTTTGAGAACACATCATAGTTTGTATAAATTGAAAATGAAAGTGGTTTCCGAACAAACTTGCGCGTGACTTTGCGTAAAAGTTAAGCATTTCTTCATATCCGTTTTTTGTTTTCCGCTTTAGGATCATAATTATCCATTGTGCTTAATCAGAACTCAATTTAAAATTAAAAATAGGCCTAGATTAATTAATAAATAGCACCACAGTTGTTAATTCACATTATATTTAAAGAAGTTTTATTAGTTTTGGAGCAGCTGGTCTATGAGTCGTATCATATTTTGCAACAAGTTGTTTGAAGCTCTTCTGAAAATGATTGCAGTTCTACTGTTACATGATCTGCATTCATAAATTATATTGACATTAAGCGTGAAAACAATTTATTCAAACCTGATTTCATCCAAGCCACATGTGATGAGAAAGTAAAGCCTGCGGAGAAACGGGGTTTGTACTGTACCTCTGAGCTGCGACGTTCGCATCCACCACCCCGACGTTACGCACCCAAGACCGGACTGGATCCATCTCCTCTCCAAGACTTCTTTCTTTTAATCCGCTCACTTCTCGTATCAGTTGCTCCTGGATCCCGAACATTTAAGCCCAGTCCTTATGCTTTGGTGCACTTATTTTAACTTCGGCAGGAACAGATGAGCTGGACAGCTAAAGCACTTTGGCAAACAGCAGAAGGTCCACTTCAAGGCGCTGCGCTCCTCCAGAGTACCGAGAGAGAAAAAAGGGGGGGAGAAAAGAGCTTTGACTGAGCTTTGAAAAAAATAAATTAATGATGCTGTGTGATGGTCAAAAGGCGCCTCTGTAGAAACCGACGCTGATTTTCTTTCAAGGTTCAAACGGCGACTGTAAATATATTTCTCCACAGATTGCGAGCATTGTTCAAGCGCTTTTCTCCAGCAGCACTTCGAGCGCAGCTGGGTTCAGCTACTCGACAGATGAGACCAAGTGTGACTCAGAAGGTTTTTTTTAAAAAAATAAATAAATACTTGTGTTCAGAAAGTCTCTCTTTGTCACAAGGCCAGATCGGATCAAGACAGTTGATCCGACGGCCAGGGGGCTTGTAGTGAACCGCTGTCTTGAAGCGTAAATGAGACCCTCAGCCGGGATGGAGCGTGGAGGAGGGGCCTTAGTGCCATATGGGGGACTGATTGTTGAAATGGATGCTCTCATTGGTGTAAAGTGCATCCGTTGTTTGGACTTCTGCCAGAATCAGCATCCAACCGATGATTCCCTCGACAAACTTTTTCCCATAACTTCGACCAGTTTGCTATTTTTTTTAATTGATATTTTTATTGTCATCTATTTTTTGAAAACCTCATTTTGGTGCCTTTAAAACAGACACCTAAAGATTTTGTTTGAAACAAACAGCCAATAATAGTTCCTTAGAGAATTTCTGAAAGAAAATGCCAAGGAGTTTGATAATGATACATCATATTTTCGTATTTTTAATATTTATTTTGTTTTAGAGAGTTTTATTTATTTATTTATCTATGTTAAGGTCTCAACTCTCCACTACATGCTGAGCAGCAAGCCTGCCGCCCCCAGCAGCCTGTAGCTACAGCAAATCCTGTTTGCTCTATTCATTCGAGTCAGCATTTAACACAAGTGCGCTCTCGACAGGCGCGCATTGAGCTCCTCCACCGTCTGCTCCTTTGAATGCGGTGATTCCGTTGAGGACGCATCGCATCAGTGTCAGCCGCAACAATGGTCGTCTGGTTGGTCCATCAATCTCCGCCAGCAGCCCACGGGGCTGCGCTCTGATTGGCGTTGGGGCCGCTGCCTGCCGGAGCCAGAAATGAGTTCTTAATCAGTAAAACAGACCGTCTTCTCATATTCTGGCTCGTCACGGAATTAGTAACAAATAACGATGACAGACATATTCAAGCGCGGCTGATCCATACGGGAAAATGTTGCCTACACTTTAGAGTAGATGAAAATTTGATTCAGCCAAAGTTTCATTTGCTTCTTAATAGGATGATTTAATTCCCTTGCTTTCATATAAACTAATCTGGGCATACTGTAAAGTCACAAATGACCGTTTTTCATTTGTTTTTAATTGATTGTATTCTGTGTTTGCACTTTAAAAATCTATCTGATATTTAGGCCCAAGAGAAGTCGGCCCATGCAATGTTTAAGGGGTTTGCAGTCTAAAATTAATTTCCGCTCCTATTCGTCTGGCATTGAAAGGGAATTTTTTTTTCCCCTTCTTCTTCTTTTTATCCACTGAATCCTGGTTCCTTGCCCCTTACCGAGACTATTGTCTCTGTGCTGAGTTTGTGCGCCTGGACAATGAATGTAAATCTCCCCCTTTGGATCCCGCCTCAACTCACCATCTGCCAGCGCGGGACAAAGTCAGATGTTCATCCAATTATGAGAGCAGTCCTGGGGAATCCTGCTGCAGAGTCTCCGCCCTGTCGCCGTGTCCCCTCACACACTTCTGCTTACGTGACTGACAGCTGTACTTAACCTCAAAACCATGAAAAATCCATACACGGTGACACTAAAAAAAAAATTCCTTCACTCGTTGCAAAAATATGCTTTTTGAAACATGTTGCATTGATGGAGTTTGTGCAAGGGAGTGAGAGCGATTTTTTTTTGTTGTTGTTGAATGAGAATAAACTTAAAACTTAGATAAGTTGCCTTTCAAATTTAAAACAAATACAGACATTGATTCGAGTCTCGACGCAGCTTTTTCCTTATGGAAGTGTAGGAGAAATCCTCAAGCATTTCATTTGAGCAGCCTCACCACTAAAGTCAGAATTTTAGTCAAACAGGTTGGCGCGTGCACTTTTATTCTTTTTAGTTCTACGTGCTTCTTTTTTTTTTACAAGTTGTTTACTTATATAAGTTATCTTTATATCGTCTTTTAAAACTGTTCCAGGTGAAATCCTCCTCGCCTTCGCTGCAGCTTGTATCATCTTGTGGTAGGTGGAATTATAGCTGTTCTGTGGAACTGAAGTGGACGTTGCTTTAAAAAATAAATAAATAAATCTAATTATAATTAGATCATTTAATGCAGAAGTTTTCTGTTTTGAAGTGGATTCAGACTCATGGCCTCCTCCTTGCAGCCCCACAGGTGCGCGTAAGGCTCCATCCAGATTATCGCAACCCGCAAGACTTGCTGCCTAAATGTGTGGCTTTTCTAATTTGCTGAACCGGAGAGCCTGGGTGAAAATGGGGGATTAGTCAAACCACAAACGTCTTTCTAATCAATTTAACCCGCTGAGACGGTCAGCCCGTGTTTTTTGGGGGGGAGCGAACGGGATGAGGGGTGGGGGTAGGAGGTGTGTGCTGGTGTGAGTGTGTGTGCAGTTGGGGGAAGGGGGGGGGGGGGGGATCAGTGACTGCTAAACTAAACAATAGGGTATCGTGTGCCGCTCGTCCTCTCCAACATTCCCTTGCTCCCACGGGACACGCAGAGCCACTCTTTGTGGATGGCACTGTGTCCACGGAGGTCAGGAGGGGCGTGGCGTGTGCGTGAGTGTGCATGTGTGTGTGTGTGTGTGTTTGTGGAGGGGGGAGAGACGGCTGGAGACGCAGCAGCTGGTTTCCGTCCCTCCTCTCCTCTGCGGAGAAAACAACAGCAGAGTTAATGCGACCCTCCACGTCACCTATCGATCGCCACACATCGCTGTGGTTTTTGTTTGTATTTAGGGAAGGATGCAGATCCCCGCGGGAGTGTCGGCATGTGCAATTAAAGCGAGGTGACCGCCTTTATTCTCATTACTCAGCATCACAAACCATCACCTTTTACTCAACATTTGGACTCATTTCCTAACTAGGTCTATTGCAGTTGTTAGTTCAAAAAATAAAAGTCATTGGTCAGATGGCATTTAATGAGAAAAAAACTGCAGAGAGAAAGATGAAACAGGTTTGTAGGGTGCACTGAAGAATTAAAAAAAAGAAAGGAGAGTGAAAATCGAGACATAAGTTTGAAAGTTTGTTTTGAATTTACTATAATCTTCCACGGAATGAGACATTTGGGTTTTCTGGTAAATTGGGACTACATTATGGATGCAGTTTAACATCTGCTCATTCCAAACTTTTCACCTTCACTTCAGGCTGCGTGACTTGGCTGCCATAAAAAGCACAGGTGTTGCATTTATACATCCCTTCATTCAGTCAGCAGCTATTTAGTTCGTGTGAGCCTATTCATTCTGTCATGGTCAATCTTGTCAGACGCGAACACACACACAGGCAGATTTACAGCAACCATTCATTTAAGCACTGTGCTTGAGTATTTATTTCCATTTCGTGCTATACTTCACAATTCTATTCCTCTATTTTCAAAAGGAATGCTTTAGTTTCTTAGTCTGACAATTTATAGCCTATGATTTGAGATTAGGATTTAACACAACAGATCTGAGAAACTTTCAACAAGTTGTTAAAAGATAAACCAGTCTGCATGATTTTAGCTGTAATTCAGGAAGTATAGTCATGTTATATCTGATTTTTATTTCTTTTTAACAGTTTCCACGTGGTTTAATTTCAATGAATGAATATTCTTCTATGACTGAATAACCAAAACTCAAAGATGAGAGAACAGGTTTTCTCTGAAAGCAGATTTGTGTAACAAAAACACTTACATCGGCCTCTGTCTCTGCAAATAAAACAGTTGTTCAAACATTAACAAGCATTTCATATGCTGAAGCTTCAGAATCACCCATCTAATGATGATTTGAATCTTGATACTATAATTACATTTCTGATCAGTGCATATGCTGCTCTTAAAAAAATGTAATTAAGTTGAAGTGTTTTCTCTGAATTCTGAATTTAGTCAATTGATGCACTATTTGTGCCACACTGAAAATTAATCCAGTAGATAGTACAGTTAATCTGTGAAGATGTAGTATTTTATGTATGTGATACAGCAAGTGAACTTAATCCAGAGGTAGAGCGCCCTTCCTGTCTTTAAAACCTTGTATGTCAGCGCCATCTACTGGTCTAGCTAAGAACACGTTCTTCTCACTATTCCAACGTTTTATAATCATGCTTTAGCCTGCTGTCACATTGAGCGAGAAGCAGCGTTCACCATGGGCAGATGACATCCCCACAGAGATAAATGAACCCTCACTTGTGTCGTCAGAGTCCCCACTAAACCCAACATACAGTCACAACCAGAATTTTGCAGTTTAGAAAAGACACAGACGATTTAATGTCTTTGCATCTGACAGGAAAATTGAGCAATTGTTTCCTTTTGTAGAAAATGTAGAATTTTCCCTTTTCTACCACTTTTCTTGGACTGAGAAGTTTAAGATGACTGTGTCCTAAAACCACTCAATGATTTGACTGTAGAAGTTTCTGATAGGCTAGCCAACATAATCTGAGTGAATTTGAGGTTATGCAGTGAGATAAAGCCATTGCTGCAAAACTTTAGTTTTTGGACACATGCCCTGCAGTCTGATGAGACTAAAATGAAACTGTTTGGTTATCATGTTTGAGGGATTTTTTGGAAATCTTGTGGACTTCAAAAGACTATCCCAATAATGAATAGGGTTAGGGTTAGGTGAATGTAGGTGGCAGCATTGTGTTGTGGGGCTGCTTTGCTGCAGGAGGGGCTGGATCACTGGAACAAATAGATGGCATCATGAGGAAAGGATATTATATGGATATGCTAAAGCGATGATCTAAAGTATCAGCCAAAAGGGTTCAAGCTTGGGATGGGTCTTCGAAATGGAAGATGACCCAAAAGATGGAAGTACACTGCTGCAATAAAACATTCTTTCTACCATAATTCTAGCATTCTTCATTAAAAGCATTTCAGGAAACTAACCTGAAATTAGAAAATGTCTCATTTTTATGTTGTTGTTTGTTTTTTTTTGGCTCTTGTGGCCTTTATTCACAGTATGAAGACAGTAAATAGGGCAAGGAGAGAGTGGGGAAGACATGCAGCAAAGGGTTGCAGGCCAGGAATCGAAATTGCAACTGCTGCAGGAGGACCGTAGCCTTGGTACGTGGGTTGCTTGCTAGAGCCACTTTGTCACCCAATTTCCCAAGATGCCAAATTTTTAATTTAACTTTCCCGTCAGACAGTTTCTTTTTCTAAACATTTTGCAAACCTCTGGTTGCAGGATGCTTTTGGATTCAGAAGGAGGTAGGCACATAGAGAACACACAAAAAGGCCCTTAATGGGTTTCTTAAGAGGAGCCTCCACATCACACCACAATCAAATAAGGATTTTTTTTGTATCATGACAAACTGCACTAAAAGGCAACAAAATTTTTTCAAGAACTGATTTATTAAACATAACATGATTCAAAGTCATGCAATAAAACCCAGGACTAATATAAACTGAAACCCTTCCACAATCATCATATATTTGACTGATGTTTTATATTAATTTGCCAAATAAAGGCTACAGAGCAATCACCTTTCCGAGGATTGAAAGACAATTAAATTAATCATTCAGAAAGTAATTTAACAATCACATTTTTGTATTCCAGTTTAATACAATGGCATTCAAAATACACAATTCTTCATACTATCTGTAGAGATACAGTATAAGTGCATTACTTAGTCATACTTCATTCAAAACAAAGATTTAAGAATAGTCATCTAACCTCACATTCTTTTTTTTAAATATTATCAATAAGCAGATAAGAAAATGAGAAAAATGTTCAATACTTCTTTTGTACTCCCATTTTCATTCACTTTATTATGGTGCTTTAGTTTAGTGTGCAAATTAGAACACTGAACTTGTGTTTCAGATTGATTTTCTGCACATTTGTGGGTCAGCATCGGATGCAGACCTTCTACTCTGTGAAGAGTAGATGCCCAGAGAAGAAGCTGTCAGTGGTGAGACCATTTCCACCATGGTTAGCCACCAGCCAGACCTTGTCTCCCTTCTCAAGTCTTATGAAGGTGCTGCCGCTGGCTGTGATGTAACCAGACTGGCGGGTGGTGAATGAGTGCAGAATCAGCCTGCCGTTGTGGAGGAGGTCAATGCTGGCGGCGTTCTCATAGATTAATCCATGGAACTCAAACTCGTAAACCCCGGGGATCTCACAGGTGAAAAAGCCGGTCTTGGGGTTGTAGCTGTCCTGGCCATTGTAGATGACGTCATGGAAGGGAATGGGGGTGCCAGCTCTCGGGAAGTTGTTGCCCAGGCGCACAGAAAAGGCAACGTGCTCTGCATTTCCAGGTGGTCCAGGGGGGCCTGGAGGTCCACGCGGCCCAACGGGTCCTGTGTGCAAAAGGATACAAGTACGATTACACTCAAGAATGTTACACGTAAAGTATCCTGAAGTTAGAGCACAGTGTTAATATTTATATAAAAATCATCACAATTAGTTATGGATTTACCTTGTGGCCCAGGTGGTCCTCGTGGGCCTGATAATGGAGAAAATGAAAGAGAATAGATATATTTGTCTATAGATGTACTTTCCTTGAGTTCAAAAGCTTAAAAGCCATATTTTATACAACAAATATGAATAATAGTAAAATAAGTTTTAGGTATACCTGAAGGTTCTGAGATGTCACTGGATTCTGGTTCAAGAAAAAATAAAGGGAAAAGTGAAGAGAAGATCATTCACCTGTCGGTCTTCAGTGCACCATGTCAGAGAAAGCATCAGAATTATAACTCACCACCCTCCCTCCATGGATTAAGATCAAAGACAGGGATGTCATCACACTGGGCGTAGCCAGAGCCCCGGGGCCGATACTGGAAGGGTTTCTCGGGTACCTCAGTGACGCCAGTATTGTCACAAATGATACGAGCAAGTGATGTTTCCCTGATGGATGCCCTCTGAGCTTCGGTGAAGACACCATCATTCTCCCACCAGAGACTAAAAAAAAGAAGAGTTTGTTAAATTTGCATAGGAAAGGCTATATTCGGATTATAATCCTCTGCTTACCGGTCTCCTTCGCGAATCCTTTGGAACTGAGTGGCAATCAGACAGGCAAACAGGGGCCCAACTCTTCCTCCAGGGACAAACGGCTCTGCCACTCCTCCCAGCCACACATCAATGTTGTCGGGTGTACCGTACAGCTCAATCAGTCTCCGGGCGAGGTCTGTGTTGTTCAGGACTTGGGCCAATTGTCTCTCATTTCTGGGCTGTGAGAGACCGCAAAACTGTCGCCATTTGTTGTATCCTAGAAGGGGGAACAACACATTTAGTTTGATGTAGCCTATGATTTACATGTAGTGGCCTACAAAGGTTTTGATGCCTAGGAATAATAAAGTATGGACACATAAGCAGATTTTTAATGTAAATAAATACCAGGGAGTCCGTGGTCTCTGCCTCTCTGCATATTCAGCGCACCCAGATCCAGCGCCACTTCGAAAGAGAATTGAAACAGCCTCTCCCTCAACTCATCATGCAACATTTTGTCCTGTGTGTTCAGCTTGGCTTGGCGACCCACAAGTCCTCTGATGATTGGGTCTATCCCCCCTGAGGAGAACATGGCACCATTTCATTTCTGTGAGTAACTTCACTGTCATGCTCCACGGTTGCTGGTTCAATGTCTTACCTTCAAAGGTGATTCTCCATGGCGTAAACATGGTTGTGTGCAGCAGCTGGGTGGGGTAGTCTGGGTGATTCTCGTAATTCTCATCAAGACGGAACATGAAAGGCTGGACCATCAGATGAGCGAATCTGTAGGCAGCTGTAGCGAACACGTTGGAGATGCTGGGATCCACGTTTTCATTGTATCCAGGATAGGTGGACAACTGCTTGGAAATGAAGTCTGGGCCAACAATATGTAGGAGGTAGTCTCTGAAAGTGATAACCTGAAACCCGAAAGAGATAGGCTATAATTTCCATTCCATCACTTCACACAGATTCTTAGGTGTGTCCATCTTGCCTAAATATAAACCCTTCTCTTACCTGCAGGTATGCGCCCATGATTTTTCGTGCTTCTTGGTAAAGTCGCTCTCCATCCCAGCCAGGGTTGAGCAGAGCGAGATCCCGTGCTAGACGGTTGTGCTCTCTCATCATCAGAGTGTGCAAAGAAGCCAGTCCGATGTTCTCATTTGAGCGAGCATCACCTTAAAAATCACACAAGAATACATTCAATTTAAAAAAAAAAAAAAAAAAGTGATATCAGGCCCTTGACATATGGAACAGTTTATCTAAGAGGTGCGCTGAAACTCACCTGCGAGGAAGCACTGCACCTCTTCAGCATTATCGTTCTTGGTAATGTTTTTCCTAGTTGCGCACATGTTTTTCCCCGTGGCGAATGGAAGCAGTTCCCTGCCGCGGTCGTTGAACCTAGTGTTAACCCTCAGCAGCCCCTCATCTGTGGTCAGGTTTCTGAGATTGCGAGCATGTCCATCATCGGAACCGTAGACCTGACCAACGTCGATGAAGGCAGTGAGGGTGTTCATCTGCTGGAGGACAGTGCTGGCCCCGAAGACGTGGCCCGTGTTGCCTGAACCACATGCCGGTGCAGAGCGGGAGAAGGGCATGCATTCATCATCGTGATCTTCAAAGCGGGTGTCATTGTTTGGAATCTGTTTAGAGGACAGGACGCAGTTTTCTCTGAGTGTGTGTCTTAAATGCACTATTATAAGCACCGCAATAAGTATTAACGACACTGACCTCAATGGGGAAGCAGGGCTCTGTGCGCTCGCAGCTATGTTCACAGTTGATACCATTCCTGAAGGAACGGATGGAGGGAGAGTGAGGGGTGAAAGTCAGGTCGTGGTCTGTCCATTGACCGAAGATTGTAACCAGGTGAGTGTAGAGAGGGTCACTGTCCACACCATCGTTAGATGTTGCCAAGATACGGTTGGATACTTCTCTCACCTGAGGGCAGGAAGGAGACAGCGAGTTACCTGGAGGAGTTTTTGTCCACAACTGGTGAGAAAAAGCTCAAAGTGTACCCTAAAGCACATACCAGTGGGAGAACATGACGGTTGATTTCCAGTCCAGAGGACCAGCCTTTAGGAAGAGTAAGTCCATCCTCATATTCAGCAGGAAGCCAGCGGCGAAAGGGAATGTTGGCGGATCCCCAGCGAGTGTTGTGGCTATGAAGAGAAATAAAACATATGCTTTTCAATGCTGTTTTTTCTGCTCGTTTTATTTTATTTTATTTTTAAAAAGCGCAAGATGCAACAGGCGTTCAGAGCCAAACACAAAGTGTCCTTCCGATGAAATTTGAAATGAGAATAAATAAAAGATGCTGATTTAGATGACGTACAGGTTGTTGCAGGAGCTGGTTGCGGTACGATAGCGGTTTAAATCTGGAATTGTTCCACAAGTTGGCTGTCGGAGCTGCGCAGAGCAGCCGGTCAGGTTGGCAATGACCTCCAACTCCCCTTCAGAGATTATATCTAAGTGAAATGAGGAGAAAGCGAATTGGAATGTTAGTTTAGGTTTATTGGGTGTGTGTGTGTGTGTGTGTGGGGGGGGGGGGGTCCATGTAAATAATATTGGGCACAAACCTGTGGCGTTAATAGAGCGCCTTTGTCGTCTTGCCAGAGATCTCCTGATCAGATGCAGAGCGTTGTGCATGTAGTCTGCAGCACGCACGGCTGTGCGAGATGAGCCTGCAGGCTGCTTCAGGAGCCGCAGGATGTCCGAGGGACTCGCTGCATTCCTCTGTACTCGGTCAACGCTCCTGTATTGTGCCAAGAGGTGAGACTTATTATTCCTTCAGATGGAATATATCCTATTCAAAATACAATAAATTCATTTTTTTTAAATGCAGCTGTCAGTAGATTTCTACACTCACACTTTTCGAGAGTAGGCATATGCAGCGTCCACATTGGCCTTGGCCTCCCTCACAGCCCTTTCGATTGAACTTCTGCTCAGCTCTGAAAACAGAGAAAATAATTGGTCTCATATTCTCCCTGATTCTGTTTATTATTATTATTATTATTATTATTATTATTATTATTATTATTATTATTATTATTATTATTATTATCATCATCGCTTTTATTATCATTATTATTTCTATGTCATGCCTTGACAGCACTTTTGGCTTGTGCAGCCAGGCTACTGAGGTTACATGAGATCAGTTAGCTGGTCTGGGAATGATAACAGTCCAGGGGCAAAGGCATGACAAAAAAATTACAGTTGGATGTATAACAGGCGAAGGAAGTCTGAATTGCCCAAACTGGCCTACAGCAGTGTACCGTTTGTGCTTTTGTATGCGTGTGTGTGTGCATTTTACCTGCTCCAAATGAATGTTCTTGTAAATCACAGTCTGGTTCCATTCCGGGTTCATGGTCTTCTGGGCGTACTTGGTCCTTCTCTTGTTATCAGCGCTGATGATTCATGGCATTAAGAATGAAAGGCTATGAGTAAATCAATCAAAACAAAAAGCAAAAAAAAAAAAACTCTTCCCGGCTTGACCCCCATGGCAAACATTCACCAACTGTGATATACTCAGTAAAATGGACTGAAAAAGATATTTATAAATTGACCAATATCCAGATGTAGAGACCAAAATAAATTCAAATGCTTCTGTTTTAGATGCTTAATTAAATTAAGAGCTGAGGAGAGTTAAAAGCTAGAGATGTGGAGAGAAAATGCAATGTTCTCAAAAACTGAAATAAAGCAGAACTGACAGAATTGGACAAACAACAAAGGCCACAACAAAAGGATGCAAAACCACTTTGGAGACACTGTTTATTTAGAAAAAAAATCAAAAACAAAAACAGAACACCAACTAAAAGCAAAGATCAGCACCACACTACCTTGCATTCTGGACAACCATGACTTGGCTGAGGGAGTCCAGAAGAGGAAGAGGAGGGCAGATATCACAAACAAGAAAAGCAAAAAAACACAAAAAACAGTCAGAAGCTTGGAGAGCTCAAAGAAAAGGCAGTAAAGGATAGAGAGCTGAGGCAATCAATATTATCTGAAGGGTGTGTTTTTGAGCCAAAATGATAGATGTGAGACAAGAGAAGAACAAAACAATAAATCTAGATTGGTTTTAAAATATTGTGGGTGTGCACTCATCTGTTAATGCATTTCAAAATACTAGTCAAAAGCAAAGGCGCAAAAGTGCTCTCGATGAGCTTTTATTTCTAACCTATACAGCACAAAAGTAAAGAGGGTTTATAATCTCATAAACAGACCTGATGGAGTCATTATCTAAGAGCAAATATTGTTTCAGAGCGTAAAAAGGCCATATTGATCCTCTCTAGGTAATTCACAGGCTCTTGTGAAGACAATGCAGCAGACAGAGATAAGAGGAGGAAGTCAGAAACATCAGGAGAGGCAAAACCAAAGTACTCATTGGAGTCAAACCTGGACCGATTAACAAGGAGAAATTTTACACATGCAGCTAATTTGACACAAGAGTTTAGCAAAGGATCTTCTCTTGTAGCACTGAGTAAGGATAAAAATCCCACCAAATTGATCACACCCATATCAAGATGGATCAAATTACAGTGCAGATGACTGCCTCATATCATCATGTCCTGTGTTATTCTCTTATACAAATGCAAAGGGTTAGTGCTATAAAGCACAGTCGTTATAAGGTAAGAAAAAAAAAAAGTGGGGGAGAGAAAACAGGACAGACACAAAAGCAGAAAGGAAGACAGACCAGACATCAGTGAACACTAGAAACCACTCAGAACTCACCCTCTCCCTGGTAAAAGGTAGACCTTCACAAACGGGTCAGAGTAGCCATCATTCTCCCGGGGGGCCAGATTTCTAGCCTGCAGGACGTGGACGATCAGGTTTCCTAGGTTTCTGTCATAGTTGATCTGGAGCTGTGAGGACAAAATTTGGAGTGAAGGCTTTGTGAGAGAAAACACTGCTGGGCTGAATTTTGATTTGTTTGCATATAAAAAAAGTAAAAATAAAAAAAGCTGTGATTTTTTTGTGTGTGTGTGTGTGTGTGTGTGTGTGTTTTTCTACCTGAATTTCTCCAGTAATTGAATGAGGTGTCTTAATAATTTCTGTTGGCTAAAAAGAAGAGGGAAAAACAGAGCGTTAGAGAGGGATATAATATCTAAGCTTATTATCTGATGATTAGTAAAACAAACATAGACCATATTGACACACTAGACATGGCCTGCAAAGAAGAGCCACCACAACCAGTCTGGGATTAATTTGCTTTATTTTAAGCACACTGCCCTTGTCGAGAAAATGTAATGTTTCTAACTCCATCTGTTAGCCTCAGGAGAGAATTAACAATCTGCGTTGTGCAATTTTCTAGGAAAGTCCCCAAGTGACGTTATAAAGCTTATAAAGGTACTCGCTGAGAAATTAATTTAGGGAAACTGTCAGCTTCACTTAAGACATTTTAGTAACTGTTTTAGTAAGTCTCTCTTTTGGTTCAATTGACTCATCTCAGTTGTCATATTAGGTCTCAGATGAGTCAGCAGAATGGATGTTACCAGGTAAAAGTCACTGGCACCTTGTGTCTCTGTTTCTTGTTTATGGCAGGAGACGCAGGCTGGCCGGGGCTCGGGACCCCACTGGAAGCGGCAGACCCAGTTCCAGACTGGAGGAGGGCAGAGCGTTCCAGTGCAGAGAGGACACCCAAGCCCCCTGGTCCTGTACCAGCCATACCAGGAGCTTGCTGCTGGGAAACCTTCTGCAGCTCTGCAGCCAACTGCTTTGGATCCACACCAGGGGAACGCTGACCACCTACTGTGACAAATGTTTACAGTAATCCACATTGTGCTAATACACAACAAGTACACACACATGCATGCATGCAAAATCACATTAACAAATCCTTGTACATACCAGCCTTAAGTTGGACATGGTGCTCCAGGGCTTGTGGGTGCTCAGGGTCAGACAGCATATTAAGGTCACTGTTTTGATCCATAGGGGAAACGTACAATGAAATTTCAACAAGGTGTATCACAGCGGTAACAGATTATATTTATCAGATGAAGGGGCGTGGAAAAAAATAGGAGGGGAGAAAGTGATCACGGGCGCAAAGTTACCATATTGCAGCTAAACATGTAAGAGTTTCAGTGAGACAGACGGATAAATGATGGCAGGTGTTACTCACAGTCTCACACAGAGCTCCGCCTCTGCACATGGCTGGCCCATGATGCATTGCACTTCTTCATAAGTCTTTCCCATTAGAGGAACCCCATTCCACTCCAACACCTGCATTCCTTTGGTTGGATAAAATCAGGCAAAAGGCACAAATATATTACACTTCTACCTTTTAATTAAATGCAGTTCGCTCCATATGTCACAGAGAAGGATAAACTAGGATAAAGCGACAGTTCAGTTTTCATTCCCACAGCGCAAAATCAATACCATGAGTACTTTCAACCAAATTAAAGAATAACAGCTAAGTGTGAGTTTTATTTATTTAGCAACTTTGACTTCAAAGAATCACACACATTACACAGCAAACTAAAAGAAGGGTTCTGCAGACGATCACATTTGTTTACCCACACAGAATGATGCATATGAAAAATGACATGCTGGGGGTTAAAAGCACTGAAATAAAGCAAATAACATAGTCATTTTGGAAATTGTGCATTTATAGTATATTATAAAAACATGAATTCTTGGCAAACTGACACAGGTGAAGTGTTTAGAGAGCAAAAATAACTATTTGCTCTGTTTTGACCCAAGGTTTTGACATAGTGGACAGTCAATGTAAATAAAGTTGTACACAGTATCCTCCTCCATCTGTGGTGCCTAACTTGATTTGCACTACAGCTCCACATAAGTATTTGTGGTAGTAGCAAAGCCAGTTCACCATCTCCTGTTTTGATTTATTTATATAATTTCAATGCATCTAGGAAACCATAGCAACCACTTTGAAAAGGGAATGCCAGCATGGGCACGCAGATAATTTCTGATCACTTGCAATATGCAATGTAAACGGTCACTTGGGAAGACTGGATTCAGACAGGATGTGCCTGCAAATCAGAATGAGGTTTCAATTTGGTCACAGCCTTCTACCCTATAGCTGACCTTGGTATGATGATTGGATGCTCAGTCTGTAAATTTCTTCTCCATCGTCCTCTTACCCTCAACAACTTTTCCTGTTTGTTCTGCCACGCCACCAGGGATAACATTGGCAATATAGGCTCCAATCTCTCTGCGGCTTCCTGGAATCTCCTTCCCACCTACCACGCGGATCCCAAGTCCATTCCCTGAGGTGAAAATAGTCATATATATATATTCTAATTAGGAAGATTAGCAAAACAAACAATTGAACTGTTTTATTTAATCTAATCCTTGAGCAATGTCTCTTTCTTCTGCAGCTGTGATATACCTGAGACACTGGTGTCTTTCATGTCTCTCTTGAGCTTGATGCGTGTGTGAGGGAAGGCGTAAGGGACCAGTTTCACCTGAGAACAATTTAATTGAAGTTAAAAGTAGCTTTAATCTAAGAAAGCAATCACAGTTAACATTAAGAAAAGTTCAGGAAAGAAACATGGGTCGAACATAAAGTGAAGCTGAAATTTGACAGCTTGAGTCACACCTGTCTCCGATCTGACAAGTGTCCACTTTGAGGATGTCCTTCTCTTGGCTTATCAAACCAATCAGTTTCCTCTCTCCGGAGGTGGTAGGCTAGACAAGGAGAGGCAGATGTTAAAAGCTGTGCACACAATAATGCAGTTAGTCATGGAATTCCTGATAGCTAGGCAAATCTCTGCTGTGAACATTATGACTGCTTAGCAGAGATCAAACCAGCAATCAGATTTGGGAAACTGGACATGTACCCCCATTTACTTAAATGCAGGAAGATCTCTGATCTGTCATCACTATGTAAGTGAAATCATTGAAATCCAAACTCTGCTCTAAAGTATTTATTATGTGATGAAATTGTTACTGCAAACACTAAATGAAATTTGAATAGTTTTCAAAACTTGCAGCATTAAGAAAATTGAATTCTTGATACACTTTTATATGTATTTTTCCCTACCTGATTTTATTTTTCTTATGTGTTAATTGTAATTGAATATGAATATAAAAAAATTTTCAAAAAAAAAAAAAAGAAAGAAAGAAAGTGTTTGGAAATGTAAGCATTTAAACAATATCAAATTAAAGCTGTCTGTTATAGGACACATAAGTGTGAAATGTTTCTGAACTATGGTGCTATATTATGATTGCAACATGCTTTAAGCTCAGTGTACAAATGTTAAAATACCTTTCATTCCAGCATACTATACCAGTGGTATAGTATGCTGGAATGCAGTATGCAGTATTCAATACACAAACAATTAAGCAATCTGTGGTATGCAAATAATACATGGATAGTGTTCTCCTTGTTTAAAAATCCACTGATGCTATGGAGCTTACCAGCGTACCTGCCATTCAATATATGTAGCAAATGCAGGAATCATCATGTTTTCTATCGTCTGTAGCACTTTCCATACTGCTCCTTTTTTTTTTTTTTGATATGGTATTATATCCAGGCCTTTAAAATACCTTTGTATGATCAGAGATCCTATTCCACAAAGAAGGTGCACCAGTAATGATGACTGGAAATGGACTGCTGCATGTTTTGGAGCAAAAAGCAGTGAATAGCACTCTAATAGCATAGTTTTTGTGGCAACATATATGCACATTATACACATGATTTTTTTTTTCTTTTCTTTTTTTTTCTCTCTCTGCATGAACATGAATACTGGAAATGGGTTTGATATGCTGACAGAACCACAGATCAAACATTCCACAACGGATGTATAACTTATTCCACTATGGTTCATTCCAGAATGGAACTAACATGTAAACTACTAGAGAAATGCTGAATGGCATGTATTATACACTACTGAGATGTTGTTCATTCCAGAATGAGTCTGGTATGATTACAGAACCAGTCAGAGTGGACCATTCAGAATCATGATGTGCGACATGGAGGCATACAGTCTCTACGTGACTACATGGAATTGGAATGCTGTCTCACCTTCTATATTCCAGTTTGGGCCTCCAGCTGGGGTACAAAGTTATATACTTTTTTCAGAAATATGTTTAACATATGTTCATTTTTCCACAAACTACAGAAAGTGCACTAGGCTAGATTTGTATTGAGAGTAAACTGTACTTCTGCTCATGCACTGAAAGCAATAGTCTGTAAGATGCATGCTTAAAATTACTGCATGAGTAGCCTTATAGACAAATTTAAGCAGAAGCGTGATGGAAAACATATACAAGCATTTCAGAGGAATAAAACCTTATGAGCCAATGTAAGACTGACTAACATGGTTGTGAGTTATTTATTTGTAAGCTTAACTAGGACTGTAAGATACTCTACCGTGTCTGATATGTTCATGAAAGATTCTGGCATCATCTCTGTTCAAAGTCAGCATGGACTCACTTAGGGCTGAAATCAAGGCAGATGGACACTTTAACGTGGCAAATATGGCGTTGTGGCAAACACTATCTTATTTTTGTTCATACTGATCATTTGTAACTGGCCCCACAACAAAAATAAATTTGTAATCTGATGCTGCTAATCACATGTCTGACAATCAATATAAAAACATATACCCTCTAATATTTAGCCCAAATAAACCAAGTGCCTTTAATCTAATGGAATATTACCAATTCCACACTTATGGAGATGGAGATACAACACTTAAATATTTGCTGTTAATTTTTAAGGGCAAGGACATCTCAGATAGTAATGAGACATCCACAACAACAACCAAAATATTCATTTTATTAATATGGAAATGGAAAGTATGTATTACACAACATGCAGTGAAGAAAAATCAGATACAAATAGAAAATCAAAGATTATACAAACAGAGGCAAGTAGTTAATACAACACAAATGAGACAGAATAAAATGGAATTATAGTACACATAATAACTGTATGGTAGTCCATGAAAGAGAGTAACAGTTTTAAAATATTATTATTATTATTATTATTACTATTATTATTATTGTTATTATTATTATTATTATTATTATTATTATTATTATTATTATTATTATTATTATTATTGTTGTTGTTGTTATTGTTATTATTTTTTATTAGTAGTAGTAATCGTAGTATTATTATTATTATTATTATTATCAT
>JBAMYA010000024.1:7053640-7072403 GCA_037176975.1 Arrhamphus sclerolepis | reverse complement strand
AGATAGATAGATAGATAGATAGATAGATAGATAGATAGATAGATAGATAGATAGATAGATAGACAGATAGACAGATATTCTTATTTCTACTGTTTCTTTGTGCATATCAAGACTGCATAAAAAAATAATCGAATCGAATGACCATATTGATGAAAACTTGTTGAAAGAATTTTGATTACACACACACACACAAAACATAAAGTTAGTTTTTAACATTTGACTTTTTGTTTGCTCAGAACAGTATGAACAATCAGAAATCATTTTTCTGCATTCTGTTATTTATTTGGTTGGAACACTTTCTGAAAACTCCTTGGTGAATTTGCAATATTGTTTTACTTGTTTGATTCGAACACTTTCTGATAAATGCTACTGGAGTTTACAACATTTGATTTCCTGTTTGCTTAGAACACTGAACAATCTGAAGTTAATTTGCTACCTTTTATTGTTTGTTTGTTTCTAACACTTCATAAAGATCTTAAGTGAGTTTGCTACAGTTGACTTATTAGAACACTTTTTGAAGAACTGGAAGTGAGTTTAATTCATTCAAACTGATATTCAAGAAGTTTGGTGTACTTCAGGTGCTAGATCCAGCCCCACATCAATACTTGTGGGGTTCTCCAGGGCTCAGGGCTCAGTCCAATCCTATTCAGGATCTAAATGCTCCACCTCAGTTGTATCATCAGCAAGTATGGAATTTCATTCCATTTCTATGCTGATGACACTCAACTAAGGTAAGCCTCTCCTTAACCCACTCAGTCACTCATCTCACCTCCTGCCTGGAAGAGATAAGGACAGACTGAAGCTATTCAGATTTTCAACCCCCACCAGCTCCATTCATTCCCGATCAATTCTGTAGCTTTTTCTGGCTACAACATTCCCCTCTCCCCTTCTGTTACTAACCTGGGGGTCAAATTTGATTCACTAGTGAAATTTGACAACCACATCAATTATATCTGCAAAACTTCTTTTTGTCACCATAATATTGCTCAACTTTGGCCATCTTTCTCTCTCCCCTCTGTAGAGAAGCTCATCCATGCCTTTGTCTCCTCCAGGTTGGACTACTGCAACACACTCCTCATCGGGATTCCTGGCAGGAGCCTTCAAAAGCTACGATATGTTCAGAACAGCGCTGCCAGGATCCTGATGAGGATACAGAAATTTGAGCACATCACCCCCATCCTCCGCACACTTCACTGGCTCCCAGTTCAATTTTGCATTGAATTTAAACTGCTCCTCCACACCCATCACTGTCTGCATGGTACTGCCCCAGAGTACCTCACTGAGCTCCTCACTCCGCTGACCAACTCAAGAACCCGATCAGGTCAAGCCCATTGTCTGTGCCCTCCCAGGACAAAGCTGGGGACCATGAGTGACAGGGCCTCGTCTGTGGAACACCCTACCTGACCATCTCCATAGACAGTTGGTCGTTTTAAAAAGGACCTAAAGACCTTCCTATTTATGAAGGCATACTGCTAGACTGTACATGAGACTGTACGTAGTTAAAGTTTTTAGATTAGGCTGTTTTATTCTCCTTTTATTGTTTGTTCCCTGTCTGTGTGTTCTTTGTTATTTTTACCGTTGCACTCTGAGATTTAAAGTACATGATAATTAAATGTGTAATTATTATTATCACTGACATTTAATGCACTCTTTTTTTTAAATCTCATGGTATTGTTGAAGGCACTCTACTGTGAGTTACTTTAACTGGCAATCTGCTATTCAAGTTTATGAACTGTGTAACACAATGCAGTTCAGACTGCACCCGAAGAGGAGTTTTATTCTTAGACATCACGATCTCTTAAAGATCCAGTAAAACAGAACAAGTCACCAGTTCCAGGGCAATCACGGGAGAGCAGGAGTCAGAGGAGAGTAATACTCCTGCAAGAAAAGCACTGAGAGCAGAGGTTTAAATACTGCTTGGATAAACAGAGAACATGTGTGAGGAGGTGTGGAGCATGGGAGTGCTGGATGGAGCAATCAGAGATCTGGGGAAAAGAAAAGAGGACAACATGAACTGCAAGACAAAACAAAAACCTCAAACAACAAAACAAAGCAGAGCAAGATGTGACAAACTGGTATTACTGGTATTATTACCAATTATTTCCGCAGAATTGTAATTTAATTAATCATAAACTTATTATAACAAAATAGATTTATTTGGAATACAGCTGTAATTTGACTGAATTTCAATGTATTTAATTGGCCAACCATTTAACTTGTTTACTTTCTTTTTAATGTGTCTTTGTATATTTTGTATTGATTTGGCACCATACTAATGAATGAAACTGAAATGGCCTGAACTGATATCATTTTGCGTACATCCTACTGAAAGTCTCTGGAGCAAAGCTAAATTGTAGATTACAAATGTCTAATTTAACAAGAATATAATCACACTTGAGTCTAATTAGTCGTTACACAGGTGTCCAGCAGCCAGTTGACTATAAAATGGTGTCAAAACCCTTCCCATTTCATGCTGTCAGCTATGGCACCACATGGAAGATAAATGACACAAGACCTGAGAAAGAAAATAATTTCTTAAGCAAAGCTTTAATTATCAGTCAGAATACTGTAGTAAAAGTGGCCCAAAAATGCAAGAAAGATGGAACTGCAACCATCTCACAGAAACGTCCAGGTCGTCCACAGAAGTTAAGACCTCAACAGGAGCATCTTCTGATGAGAAGGGTTGATGAAAATTGCCATGCAAGTTCACTGCAGTTACCTAAAGAAGTAGAAACTGGGGTGACTATTTCCTGTCACACAATACGGCGTACACTGCAGAGGAATGACATGCATGGATGCCGTCCATGAAAGAAGCTGCTCCTAAAGCCCAGGCACAAAAAAGCCCACCTAGAGTTTGCCAGGACCCATGCTGATGAAGATGAAGATACTGGGACTCTGGAGTGATGAGACCAGGATAAATATTTTTGGAACTGATGGCTTCAAAACTGTATGGAGTTGCAAATATGAGGAATATAAATAAAAATGCATGGTGCCTACAGTGAAACATGGTGGTGGCAGTGTCCTTATGTGGGACTGCAAGAGTGCTGATGGTGTTGGGGAGCTGCATTTTATTGACGGCATCATGAATTCACAGATTTATTGATCCATACTGAAAGAGAAGATGCTACCATCACTCTGTGCCCTTAGTCATTATGCACTTCTCCAACACAACAATGATCCCAAAAACACATCTAAGGCTACTGTTGGATTTCTGAAGAAGAACAAGGTAAAAGTGATTCAGTGGCCAAGTATGTCTCCTGATCTGAACCCAATGGAACATCTATGAAGAATTCTGAAGAGACAAGTTAAGTATCACTCAGCATCCAGTCACTAAAAGAGGTCATAGTTGAATAATGGAAGAAGATTGATGTTCCAAAATGTCACCAACTTGTTCATTCCACGCCTAGAAGACTTGGTGTTGTCATTAAAAATCATGGAGGACATACAAAGTACTAGATGTAGTAGTTTTGATGTGGGGTGTACTCATCTTTGTACCACCATAATTTGAGTAAAACTGAAAAAATTATGCAATCTAAGTTATATTTTTGACCTTACTTTCATACTATAAGTTAAACAGATGTTATATTAAACGTTGTCTTGTCAACATTTTGGAAATTGTTTGTTTTCATTGAGATATTGTTTAAAATGTTACTTTTTAAAGGGGGTGTACCAGAATAAAGTATTGGAATAAGTATGTTGACCTGTTCCAAGTGTACAGCAGTATCAATTCAATTTGATTCAAACCTTTATCTAACCAGGAAAAGCAAAATGAGATTTAAAATCTATTTTACCAGAGCGTCTGGCCAAAAACATGGTTCCAGGGGTAAACACACATAAAAACATTGTGTGTTTAAAAATAAATAAATATAAATACTTGAAAGTTAAAACACCTCCAGTCAAAGCAGAAGAAAATACAGTATGTCACCATGGCAACACCTGAGGATGCCTCATCAGTCTCTGTAACCATAGGTTATGTGTCTATGTCAGTAACCTTTTGGACGCCAACAGGCTTTGCAAAACTAATGAAAGCATATCTAGTCTTCATTTATACAGATATGGCTGAACTTTTGTCTTCTTCACAAATTTTAATCACACTAACAAAAATAAGATTTAGTCTGGTCTGTCAGTCAGCTTTTGCATCATAACTTGTCACTGTGGGTTCATATTCTTCACTGCTTTCTTTTTAATAACTTATCCATTTAATCAGCTTAACAGATTCAGACGGGCTGCAAAATGTACAAAAATATTATAGTTTTCAGCATTAAGTCTGTATGTAGGTTTTGGTGGAATATAGAACGCTATAGTTTGGGCCAGAATGCTGAAATATGAAAATAAGTTAGAAGTAGAGTAAAATAAAATTTCTGAGGCTTACACTTAGTAGTCAAAACAGTTACCCATACCTTAGTGTCACAGACATTAGCCTACTTCTAACTTTTATGTTTCACAGATTCATCCAAAAACAAAAAACAACAAATTGGTCTGTCTTCAGATGCAATGACTACAGTGACTAAAGACTATATTTTTGTCAATAACATCTTCCCAAAGCTCAGTTAGTTGGGAATTACTTTGGGAAGTTTAGAAGTGACTTGTAGGACCGTTAAAGACAACCCTCTCCTCGCCTCCCTCGCTCCTCTCTGAGAAAAAGACTTGACGTGGCAGGAGGCCCGGACGTGACATAACTGTTCATCATCTCCCCTCCTCCTTTCCTCTTTTCTGGTCAGTAATCTTCAAACATCTGTAGGTACCGGTCCGGCAGAGGAGCGGACTCCTGGTCAGAGACCTGAACCGTCAGAAGGATGTGGCTGATCGCGTTGGTCAGCGCGCTTTGCTGCGCCTCGGCCTATGATGTGGACCCGAAGAAACTGGACGGTCTGGCAAAAGCCAAGGTGGAGGTACATGGAGCCTTCAAGTTCTTCATACAAGATATGGGGATAGTGCTTATTTTTCGTGAAGGAGGGACGAGACTACGGGCGTCTTGCGAATCTGATTTTATTTATTTATTTATTTATTAACGGAAGCGCTCCATTTACCAAACGTCTATGATGGGCGCATGCGTGAATGATCCTGCTGGAAGAGTGTAGAAGGATACAGTGAAGTAAACTCAGCTTGGCAGACTTTTATGCGTTTTCTAGAACAGAGACTGTGATCCACATTTAAACACCACAATAACCGAAATATACTATAATTTTTTCGAGCTGTTTTGAGTGATCAGGTTTTGGAGCAGCAGGTTATACTTCTGCACAAAAGCTCCTGAAACTTTGTCCCTTTCTTTGTTAAGAACCAAACATTTTTCCCCCTGGGTGTCACACCTAACACCACTGCCAGCATCACTGGAAAAAGATACTGATATTATTGTTGTGTTAGTTACACCTCATACCCGCAGGCTCAGGCTCTGTAAAAAATAGGTTGGACTTGTCTCCAAAGGACCTTAATAGATCTGTGCTTTTTACATAAAAGCTGAAAAGTTGCTGTGATACCAAAACATTACTGAGGGTTTCTTATACACTGCAAAATTTGTTTATAATTACCAAAATATGCACATTACATTGCAGTAGAAAAGTGTATGTTAGGAAACCTTACCTTTCTTCAGAGAAATGTTTTAGTTTATTTTTTACACCAGTACTGTCTATGACGGTTTCTTCTGTCTAATGTCCTCTCTTTCCAGACCTGTGGTGGATGACAGTTGAACAGGCTCCGAGAGGTAAGGTACTCCGCCATTTAATCAACAGGGAAAAAGACTGACAACACCAGTCAGAGGCAGACTGGAGCTTAATCCCCACTTACAGCTGCTCACTCTAAGAAATATTTTTATATTTTACATACAGGGTTTCATTTAATCCAAGACAAGTTTGTCACTGACACCAGCTTGGAGCGAAAAGCATTAATCCTCACTTCTGTCTGCAGGTCAAAGCCTTCGTGACCCAGGATATTCCTCTGTAGTATCCTTTGATTCAGAGACATCACTGTTGCTTTTTTTGTATGCTATTTATTTAAACAACAAAAAAAAAGTTGTCTGCTGTGCTCTTCAGTCCTTTAC
The DNA here is from genome assembly GCA_037176975.1 of Arrhamphus sclerolepis. Taxonomy (NCBI): domain Eukaryota; kingdom Metazoa; phylum Chordata; class Actinopteri; order Beloniformes; family Hemiramphidae; genus Arrhamphus; species Arrhamphus sclerolepis. The sequence goes on along the minus strand of JBAMYA010000024.1, from coordinate 7,066,366 downwards.
CATCATTACTACAGCCATAACCTGGTGATGAAGCACATTCCTGGGGCTGATCCTGAGCTTGTCCTCCTCAACCACTATTATGAAGAGCTGGATGTAAGCCATGTCTGCTAAGTTATACATCTACTTACAGCATTTATTGCCATTTTCTCATATAACAAAAATGAAAAATGATGCAAGCAGGAACGTATGCTGCTGAAGTCATGTCAAATATTTAATAGGTCATAAAATGGACATTTTGAAGCCATTGTCATTAAATAGTAATAACAAATATGAAAAAATAAGAAGTTATCACACCTTTGTGTCAGAAAATTAAATCAGAAGCTTCCAACTAGACCCTAGAATTGCAGAATCTTAGAATATGCACACATCACTACATCAACATCTAAAGAGCTATTAAACCCCTCCAAAAAGATTGTGAATGGAAGTAAATGAGGCAATGAATGCAAAATGAACTAGTATCTATATCTATGGATGTATGTATATTCTTATGAAGGAAATAATGTGAGTGGCCTAATTTGTCCAGGATTGGCTGCCCCAGCAAATACAGCCGGGCAGAGAGGCTCCTGCACAAAGGTTTCAAAGAAACCTAAAATTTGATCACATGATCAGCAGGAAACAAGTGCCTGTGTCTACAACTGCATCATTCATACCTGTATGGGAGTTTTTCCTGTAATAATTGAGTTTATAAAAGGCCTCCTGAATATTACAGCTGAAGTAGGGCTCATGGAGGAGTGGTCAGAAATTTCAACAAACTGAAAGAACCATTATGCCTAATCACTGCCTCTTATGTTAATAAAAAATAAATTCAGTATCTATGCAGGCCCCAGACACTTATTATTCTAACATTGCAGATTTCTACTCTGATACATTATAATAACACAGTTAATTCCTATCATCCTTGCATCTAATTCATTTAATAGACTTAATGTTTGTATCTCATAAAACACAATGAGAGAACACGCTGCATCGAGAGAGAAGTTAATTTACAAACTGTTAATTAACATGTGCTTTCTTCACAGCGGATTGCTCTGTCTGACATGACCCGCTCTGAAATTAATGGGCTACTGATGAAACTGGGTTTCTACAAAAAAGCTCAACCGGAGGACGAGGTACCAGAGGAGTTCCGCTTCTCTCCTGCCAAAGACAGCCCATTCAAAGATGAACCCACTTACAAACCCTCCGCCTCCTCAGAGCCTGAAGCAGAAGTTGAACACAGCGATCTATAAACTGCAAGAATAATGCAACACGAGAAACAATGCCCCTATGCCCTGTGTCAGCTCCACCAACACTGGATTACTGCAGTTGATGACACAAATGTCTAATTTCAGAATAAGGCCAGCAGATCAAAGGTCAGCCAGTGAGGGAATGGCAAAATTACATTCCCTTGACAGGCTTTTAACATATATAATCTTATTTTGCACTTCTTTTTGATGGCACTGGTGCAGCACTAAATCCAACAAGCAATTTTATGAGAGATTTTCTGATTTCTTCATGGTGACTGGGTGTGTGTCTCATTTTATTAACAGTCCATCATGTGGTGGGTATCTTTCCTTCGTTTGAGTATTTTGTGTATCTGTGATTGCGACCACCCTGCTGTGAAACTGAATGAAGCCTCAGGCTGAAAATCACCTGGTTGGCCTGAGGTTGAGGCTACTTGTTCAGGTGGGTTGGACTGATGCACACAAGACTCACAAGGAAAAGTTGTAAAATAAAATAAAAATAATTAGTGAGCCTTGCTGTATTGATTTCTATTTTGTTCCGTTTATGCCTTCAGTTGTTGATCTGCAAATTTCCAACAAAATGCTTTGAGTGAATTCAAAAAGAACAATCTTTATCAAACACATTCATTTCTCAAATTGGTTTAATTGTTAATTCACAGTAAGCTGTGTGCACAGAAACATTTAATGATAATGTGTTTAAGCTCTTATATATACACACAGACTCATACACACTCACTGCTTTGTGGATTTTCTTTTCTTCTTCTTATTTTCAGTTGTCAGCAAGTGGGTAAGTTCTCAAATGGCCCAAAACAGAGCTGTCAGAATGAAAATATTCTCTGAAACCAACTGAGAATCCTCTCAAAGGAACCTAAATTTTACAAACTTTGCTTAAAATCTTCTCTTAGCTTCATATTGTTACATATACAATTTTATGTGTTTACCAAAGGCTTTCAAAAGGAAAGCGAGTCCAATTCGTTTCATAAAATGCTGTGGCAGTTTCAGCTTATTTACTTACTTTACATAAAACTTTAAAAAGCATAATGTACACACTAAAACAACAAAAATCCCACCCCTCCTAGAAAAAAAAAAATCTAGCTGTGTGTGTGTGTGTGGCAGGGCGATGCAGAGATGTGGTAGCCAGGTCGTTTGTGCATTTGCTGTCGGTCAAACAGCATAAAACATCAGCATAAAATTCAGCTGTAAGACATCAGACTGACCCACTCCTGGTTTAACTGCAACATTTAAAATGTTTAAAAGCTTTCTTTGTGACACTCTCAAAGGTGAAGCTATAATCAAAGAGCATTCCTGTGCTCATGCATTGAAAATGAACAGGTTAACTTAAACAATTTTGCAATAAATTAAAACACTTCAAGCAACCAAGAGTTTGAGTAAATATAAAATAAGTACCAAAATAGCAAATGATACATATGTTAAGGTAAGATTTTCCTTAAGTGGAAATAGCAACAGAAGCACTCACAAATTATACTAACTGCAAAAAGCACAGCAGACAATATAAATACAATAAAAGATGAAAAACAAATATTTTCTCTTCTCTTTAAGGGTGTTTTTTAGTACTTTAACAAAGTGAAACTGTTAACTGTTGAAGGTGGTGTGAAGTCATTTGAACTGGGCTGAGTCTAAAAACCTGAAAAGTTCTTTAAAAAAGCTTTTCTTTTTTTTTTTTTGGAAAAAAAAAGTACATTTTTGTCAACAAAATGTGTATCTAAAAGAAAACTAAAATAAAGATCAGGCATCGCCACTGCCAACACATGTAATAAACAAACTGACACAAAGACACACACAATCCCCAACTTGTCCATCAGAGTTGTGCAACTATTTGAGCCAGCCTTTGGAGGTGGAGGTGAGGAAGAGGTGTTGTGGAGGGTGGTGAGGGAGGGAAGTCTGTGGAGGAGGAAGACTGCTAAAAAGAGAGGAGGAAACATCCATCTGCTCTGAAAGCCCTCTGATCACAGGTCAGAGGTCAGAGGAGCGGCCCATGGCCATCTCATATCTGCGCAGGTGGTTAACCAGAGACTGTACGTAGGTGAAGACGCATTTGGAGTCTGGTTTATTACCCATGATCATCATATCCTCCACTTCCAACAAAGGCATGCAGTTGACGCAGGTCCTGGGGAGCAAGCATAGGAGAAAGAATGGATGAGAAAAAGGAGGAGAGACAAGAGATGACCAGAGATTGATGAGGAGTGTGGTTGGTCATGGTTATCAAACCGCAAAATTAAATACTTCTTTGTTGTGATTTTTATTTATATATTTATTTTTTAGACTCAAATCCAATTATTTACCTGTTTGTAACAGAGTGGGCGAGAGGAAACATGACGGTTCCGATTCTGCAATACCGACGAAATAATGGTCGCTACTATTCAGACTCATTTGTACTAAACAGGATAGTTCAAAGCATGAACCAACGTGAAAAAATAAGACGTGCAAGATAACACACTAAACCATTACTAAAGGGAGTCTTCGGCTATGAACCATGCCCACTTTAACATCACTGACACATTCAGATAGACCATCTCAGCGTGATATTAGCGTCTCCTGTAGTCTATCTGAAAGGGATATCGTTTCAGTAAAAGTTGCTGTAAAGCCTTGTGTCATTTCTTCATCGCAGTAATCCTTTTTATGCATCTCAGTTTTCTTCAAACAACTCTGTGAAAAGCCCTTTTAAAAGCTCTCTTTAAACAAACATTGGCATTGCAGTGCATTGCAGTCTGAGGAACAATCTGAGTTTTGAAGGTGGGTGACCACAGGGTGGCACCATGTCTACACTCTGTAAAACCCTCAAAAGATGTCCTAGAGTAGAAAGCAGGACAGACACAGCGTGGTCGAAGATCTGTATCAACAGAAAAGAAATACCACAATGAGATCTGCTTCATTATTTAAGTAACTTCAGAAAAGGCCTTAGCCCTCGCTTTACTATTAAAAGTGTCTTTAAAAGGCTTTACATGCCAAGAGCATAAACAAAAGTCGGCAGATAAAGCATTTTCCCTCTCTGCTTTGTTTCTCAACTCTTCTGTTTGAAATATTACAATACAGCAGTTCCTTTTAAAGTGTTTAGCTGCAGATCATCACGGCTGTCAGCCGGGGCTATAGTCTGACTATGCACGCACACACACACACAAACACACACACACAGAGACAAGCACGCACACCATGTTTGGTGCTTTGGACTTCAGTAGCTTCAAATTAACATGAAGCATCTGATGTGAAAAATAACCCACCAAACGAGGCTTGATAATTTCCCTGTCATCTGGTTTGACCAGGGAATTAAATACACTTTTTCCACCCTTGTAATTCTGTCAGGACCAAATTGAGGTTATCCTCGGAAGCTTGCTCTCCATCTCACCAGATTCAGTTTTAGGCGGGGTGCAACTCTAGGAGGAATTTTTGGTTTTAACCAGGCCCTTCGTCACCAGGCCCCTGTAGAACTCCTGCAGGTACGTGTACACACACTTCCAATCCGGCTCACGCATCTTCACCATGTCGTCCACATCCAACAGCTGGGGACAGTCCACTAGTTTCCTGTGCCCACGCCCGAAAGTGAGGGTGGTGAGAGGGGAGGATTGGGAGAGGAAAGATAGGAAAGGCCCAAACAAAGAAGACAAGACAGGAAAGAGACAGAACAAAGGACAGATAAAAAACAGGGAACACAACACAGAAGTGTGGAAGAGAGAGAAAGGAGGTGGGAGAAAAAAACAGATAAAGCCGTGAGCAGCCAATATATATAAATATATATATAAAAAAGATTCAGAGTGAGAAAACAGAGAAATAGAACACAAAAAGAAATGGCAATATTACATTTTGTGTTCACAAATATATCCATGAGTTGTCATGCTTCATGAACATTACAACATATACAGTCTGTAGCAAACAAAATGTATAATGAGCATCAAGAGATGTTCATTCAGTCTTTTTGTTTGCTGTTGTTTTTTTCAGTGCAATAAAACGTTAACTTTTCTTCTTTTTTTTCATCAATATGCCTATGTTGTCAGAAATACCTGGCACTGTAAAAAACAAACCAAAAAAACAGTTTTTTTCAAACACAACAAAAACAAACAAACAAACCCATATATAAAACCTTGTGACTCTAACACACTTGTGCGCAGGGTGGTGTGTGTTTGAGTGTGTGTTGAGATTCCAGATCACAACAAAGTGTCTTTGGAAGTGAGTGATGATGCAACACGAAAGGTGGGAGGACAAACACTGTGGTTGGGTGACAGTCCAGTGCTAAGCATTAAAAAAATAAAAATAAATCATCAGCAGCGACATCAGTAAGAACATAATTCTACTGGGAGCACATAAATGCACGCACACACACACTCTATGAGGTGGGTGATCACAAATGGCAAGGTGTGAAGCAAGAGGTACGAGAAAGAGAAAAGGGGGAAAAAAAGAAAACTGGATGGAGGAGAAAATATTTGAGGCACAGCTTGAGAGCATGTCTGATATTTAACCTGTTGTTTTATGGGATGGGTTTACTCAGGGGTCTCTGATTTAGAGCAGTTCCTTAGAGCAGATGACAGAGAGAAAGAGGAGGTTTAGAGGCAGTTACTGGAGTAAAAAGTGGCTCACTCAGTTTTGAGAGGGGCTTGATACTCCTAGGAGAGACAAGGAAAGTTAACACTGATGCATCAGTTGAGGAGTCTGATCTTCTAGACTCTAGCAGATGCTGGCTGAGAGCAACACAGTTATTTAATTTAATAGAAAAAGGGAGGAAAAAAGTCTATTTGGAGTGTTGCAAGTGTGTAAAAAAAACGAACTGGATTATATTTGCAAAGTCTTCAGCTGGTTTCTCTTCCCACATTTGGCCAGGATGACGAAATTCAAAGCCCACGGCAGCTGATAAGGTTTCTCTTCTGGTTAGTGCAAGAAGTTAAGATAAATATATCTGCTGTGTGTACTCACTCTGCAGCACTAAAGGCCACTTCAAAGTTTTGCCTACGGTTGCTGGGGCTCAGGGAGTCGTAGTCAAAGGCGTCAGGAAAAAAACTGTGCACCAGTGCACAGAAGGCCATGCCATTGCTCCAGCTAGATGAAAAATTCTGGATGTCCACATGCTGAAGAAAAATGCAAGCACAACAAATATGGAAAGCAGTGATAAATGAAAGAAGACAATACTCTCAAAGTAGGATATCATCTAAGGCCTGGTTCTGTAGCAGCTTTATTGGTAACAGCAGAGCACTGAACATACAGAAGAGAATGCTGCGGCTGGCTTACCTCATACGTGCGTGTCTTGGCACGACACCAGTCCAGCAACATCTGCTTGATGGAGTTTGCATTGGGTACACCAAAGCTGGTGGAACGCTGCACCCTGTTTATTTTGGCCACGGCCTGATTTCCAGGACTGAAAGAAAATTGGTTGTGTGTTAATAGTTAGATGCTTTGACCTGTAATTTTTCTTCCTTTGGTAATTCTGTCCCTCAGTGCATCCTTACCCTCCTCCATCCTTCTCCAGTTTCTCTATCATGGCTTTGCGAGCCTGCATGGCAGATGTTTTCGGCAGGGTCTGGGCTCTCATCAGTTCCTTGCGCCTCTCTGCCTGCCGTCTCTCCACAGCACTGCTGCCCCCTCGAGTGGACGTGTCGTCCTCGCGATCAAACACGCTGAGATGGCGACAATGTAAAATTAATTAGTAAAAGTGTTACAGTTTGAGCAGTTTATTGTGGCGGCGCTTTATGACCCACCTTCCCACTTTTCTGCTTGTGTTAGAGGATGAGGAAGATGTGTAACTGAAGGATTTTGATTGAACTGTTCCTCCTGAAAAGAAAGAAACAGAAATATGCCGTGTTATTGTCACTGTTTATAATAATAAATGTAATTTAGACTGAAAAGAAATGACTTACTGTCTGTTTTCTGCACATAACTTGTCTCTACAACTGTGCTGCGTGTTGATCTGCTCCCATCATCTGAAAAGACAAGAACACTTGAAATTATTTATAAGCCACTGAAGAGGTATTGTTTAATGACTATAAGTATCATCATAATTTACTTAAATCCAATTTCACTGTTTATTTTTCATTGTATTTGAAACCCTGTTTTTCCATTTTTACGACCAAGATGCTTTCTTTGCTTTATAAATGTTAATTAAAATAAACACTTGAGTGCTTAACAGCAGAGGAGTTTAAATGAGGACAAGAAAACAAGGATACCAGACTGTGTGAAGCGATTTGTCTTGGTAACTTGGCTGAGGGTTGAACCATCTGCTGCCTTCTCCACTTTGCTCACTGTCACCTCTCCAGTGCCGGGCCCAGTACGAGTTTTTTGGGCTCGATCTTCTCTCTGCTGCCGCAGCTCCTGCAGACGAGTCTCGCGCTCCTTTTCTCTCTGGTCTGGGGTGGAGGGGAGGGGAAGAGAGCTGATGTCAGTAGGCAGGAGGAAAAAAAAAAGAAAAAGAGCAGGAGCAGGTGGAAGATAAGAGGTCCAAAACAAGCGGACTGCGCTTCAACTGACTGCTGTAAAGATTAATTATAACATCTTCCAGGTTTGAGAGCAATACATTTCACAAGTGTTTTCACAGTACTGTGAAATCGTTTTTCTAAACACTGTCACAGGTGAGAGGTTTAGCAGCCAAGCAAAAGCTGTTAAGTAATGTGTTCTACAAAGATATAACAGTGCAGAGAGTAAAAACATTTTAAACTGTGTCTCATGGAGGACTGCCCAACGTACTGATACCTGCACTGGTTCCTCTTGCTGGCACGGAAATAAACTGTGAGGCATTCATCTAAAACGTGTATTATTTTTTACTCTTGTGTGATATTTGCTCGAATATTAGAGCAGTAAGAACCAGTCTATACTCTATGGCGTGGAGTGAAGCCAAACCAAGTGGTAAAATCCAGACCTCAATGCAATCTTGTACAATGTAAAACCAAACTGCAAGTGTTTTCTGAAACATGTATATATATAATATTACACAGGACACAGGATTCACAAACACAGGATTCATGCAAATTTAAATAAATCCCTTTATCATCCACCCCAACTGAGAAAATACATTTTTGTAGTGGGGTGACAAAGACAGGATGTTAAAACCACAAAAACAAATCCAGGCAAAAATGAATTGTTAAAGCACACTGCACACCACCTGCCCTACCCATTTCCTCCTGAGTACATCCCAGCATGGCCTCTGAGGGTAGAATGGATAAAGTTCAATTTAAAAAAAAAAAAATATGTGTATGCAAAAAAAAAAAAGGAAATTAAATAAATGGCAGTAAAGAGGCTGTGACTGTCTTTGATCATTTGAAATGAAGAATTAAAAGTTGGATTTCTGCCTGCAGTCACCTCTCTTTTTCTTGCGAAGGTCTCTCATAGCGGCGCGGATCATCTTCCTCTCTTCAAAGTCTTTTGATTCATCGAGCTGTAAAATTATTTTGGAAAAAAAAAAGAAAAAAGAAAAAAAGACTGAAGTTGCTTTATTCAATTCAAAATTATGTTTCTACACTTAAAACTTCCAGTGTGAGAGCATTGCTGTGAAGTACCATTTTATCAAGCAGCTCTTCGTCCTCAATCGCAGCAAGCTTTTCAGCAGTCAGTTTTCCAGAACCCCCCTCGGGCTTGGCTTGAGCGCTGGAGTCATTGGGAATGGCTGGGATGTGAGATGCCACCTGCACAGATGGTCCAGCTGCAAACACTGGCTCAGAGGCAGCGATGGGCTCCGTCTCCATCTGCACGAAAGCACAGCAGGAGCAACGACATGCATGCGTGAACATGAGGCTGCAAAGATCAAATGTACTGTCTTCATAGATTTTAGAAAGAAAACAGCAACCTAACACAGCTCAGACTACAAACCTTGTACCAGAAAGAGAATTTAAAAACACATTGATTGGTTGAAATTTAGCATCCAATATGCACAAGAGGGTTTGGATTAAACACCCGTAATAGGGCTAAAGTTTCTCACCCTCTAATATCTTAATATCTTTTTTATTTTTTTGCAGAAAGCATACCCAGTTTAACTCTCAACTTGACTATTGTCCTGCCCTGACAGAGAGAATGACTGAAAGCCACATTGTTTGCTCTGTTAGAAAGGGGCAATGCATAAAAAGGTATATTGTGAGGAAAAAAATTAATTATTATTGGTATGTTCAGAGGAGCATTGAGAGTGTGGGAACAGAAATACAGGGTGAGGTAGGAGAGCAGCACAGGAAGAAATAAAACATTATAGCTTGTTTCCAAAAAAAAAAAAAAAAAAATCAGATTGTGTTCTCTCATATTCTGAGAAACTATAAAGCTGCAGCTTCATTGCAACTGAACCCGGATTCAGATATAGCTCAGACAGATGGCTCCATCCTCATCAACAGTTGCTCTTCCCTCCTCTCAGACCAGGTCTCAACAGGGACGGGGGGGCGTCCAACACAACCAGAGAAGCGATCAAAAGGTAGGCCCTGGCTTTAAGAGGTTTCTGGACACAGAGTTCTCACCCCCATGGGGACAGTCTGGACTGAGAAGCCCTTGACCGATGAAGAATGTTTTGGGACACAACAAGGCCAAGCAAGAGTTCTGAGGCAGCTGATGAGAGCATGTGTGTGGGCAGAGAAACTCCCAGATAACCTCAATGTGCTTTAAAAAAAAAAAAAAAAAATTTAACCAGTATTAGCACATTGAGATTGAAAGACTCATGCATCATGGCCAAAACAGGCATGGACAAATGGTTTAGGTCTTAAGGAGCTTTAGTCACCCCTTGATCAATAGAGTGAATGCAGGACCAACAAAATACTAATTTTTAAAATAAATAAAAAATACATGATTAAAAAAGCTCTTCAGCTTTTCTGTGGCAGCAGAAGGCTGATATGGAAAAAAAAAATAGCTCATAGTGAACAAAATGAAACATGGTCAGATAAGGTCACAGACATTATCAGAGCCATCTGTTGAAGAGATTAACACAATAGAAAAACAACACACTTTTATTGAAATAACCAATTGGCAGATGCAGCTGTCTGCAGAAGTAGAGCAGAATATGAGCTCAAACTGGCTTATTCTGCAAATACACAATATCCCTAAAAATGCTATCAATCCACACACATGGAAAGAAACAAGCCTGGAAATGAAACAGTTATTCTGGCAGGCCTGAAGCTTCGCTTCCATGTCTATTTCATTATGGGAATGCAAGACCTTTAATGCCACTGCTGTTCTGAAGACAGAGAAGTAAACCCTGTTGATAACTCATTTGTTTGTTTTCACCAAGTGGTTCAAACAGCACAATGGCTAAAAATGTCCTCATCAGCTCTTTTATCTCCTGGCTGGACGTTTCCTACACTGTCACCTCCCTGATCCCGTTCCCAACGTTTCCTCTCTCTACAGAAACATAACTGTGGTAAACCACAGGCCAGAACCATTATAACTGTTGAAATGTAATCATTTTGTCCTCCACATTGAAGAGCAGCCAGACAACACAGACATGATTGTGAGCCAGGTCCCACTCAGGGATACAAGGCGTTACAGGTTTAGAAACCTTCTGTGGCAGACTGCATGAAGTCTTCCACGAAAGCACTATATTAATATTGACCACTGGACTGGTTAACCTTTTTCCAGCTGATGTGAGGACGTCAGGTGAAAAAATTAGATTAAGATTTCCTGAAAGATAAGGGTGGTGAACATCTGGTCATCAAGTACAGCATGACATGTAAAAGTCATGACCAGCTGATCCACAGGGACTGGAGGCATCCAAACTGTTCTCGTGGCTTATTTGAATCTGAGGGGGGTCACAATCAGAGAATTTACAAGAACAGTTCATAAGAATTTACACAGAACAATACCGTGCTGCTGTTGGAAGAAATGTTTGCCATGAGAGATGGCGCAGAGAGGGAGCGGCAGATCGCAAAGGCTGGTGGGTGAGGGAATGATGAAGCCTCTGACGTCTGAGGAGAACTCATCTCAGTGGTGGATGAAGAATCTTTGGCAGTACAGGTTAAAATATCACATGGAGCTTCAGCTGTAGTCTCCTGATGTGTGCACAGTGAAGTATCACTGGATAAAGTTTTGGTCTCACATGGACTAGAGCTTTCCTTGTTAAGTTCACATTCTATGGGAGCAGGTAGTCCCATCATCTGGCACAGGGCTTCGACTTGCTTCATCATTCTTTCTTGCTCAATTCTCAGCTTCAGGTTCTCGTCCTGCAGCCTGGCAACGGCCTCGACAAGAGGAGCCACCTGAGCTGCAGCCTCCTCCAGACGGGCATTCACTCTTTTTCCAAAGGTTTGCAGGTCACTGTGGATCTCCCCCACAGCACACTGCAATGTTGATTCAAACGTTTTCTCACCAAATTGCTCCTCTTTACCCTCAGCTTCTTCCTGTGCAAGAAGATCTTCAATTGCCTCTTCTAGGCCAGACTCAGCACAGGCACTATCTGGGCTGCCCAAAGTCTCTGGTGGCTCTGAGGCTGGAGGGAAGTCCAGGTTCACTCCAGGCATGGTAGCACAGAACTACTCACTGTTACACTGACAAATACCGTCTTAGCCTAAATCCACCTAAGATTCCTAGTACGTTAGGTTTAAGGCGTAAGATCATAGGATCAAAAGGTGATGGCCTCTCGTATAACAGTAGAATTGCTCTCAGAGACCTTCAAAAACGATACGTGTTCTTTATACCCTCACCAGTACCCTCCTCTTTACAAGCATGCAAGCTGACAGCCAATGAACATGCAGGGTCTCTTGTTTCCCAAACAGCCCCACCCATTTATTTCCTGTGCCCTGAACGTATATATTTATCTCCCACCTGACCATTATTCCACTAAGCTAGTCACTCTCAGGGAGGAGAGCGAGAGGGGCTACAATTTAGAAAATTCACCCCTCCCACTTTAACTTTCCCTTTATTTAGGCCACGTCCTTCACACCTCGACTGGAAGGCAACAAGGGTTCAGATGTGGCCCTAGGCCAGGACTGTGTTGACAGAGTTACACACCAGCTTTTCACTCCTCTTAAAACTAGTTTCAAACAAAATGTGAGAGAGCTCCAACTAATCAGCTCAGGGTTTTGTTTTTTTTTGTTTTTAATCTAGGTGCTCAGTGAGGATGAACTAGGGGCCCCAGTTCCCTACAACTTTAGGTAAGGATGTTAGGAAGGACATCGCAGTCCTTCCAAAGTTTTCTTTTAGACTTACTGACAGATAAGCAAGGATCCAGCTGCAGAACACGTGGAAGCTTGAAGTGCTGCACTGTTAAACCAGGAGTGATGACAGAAGTCTGTGCATGTTCCTCATCCTACTTGTTCTTCAAGTACCCCCTTGAAATATATGCTGCAGATTATAGTTTTTACCTTTTCAAAACAAGGCAAATTGTACTATACAAATACATACACATGAAAACAAAATCTGTGATTCTTAACACGTAAACATATCACAATTATTGAGAACTCAAACAGAAAAGCATAATACATTGTTTCATTGTCTTAAAAACTCTAAATTTGCATTTACTGTTGACTTTCATTTAACTCCAGGCGGAAACAAAAACAACAAAGGGAGAGAGGGGGAGAGGTGTGGGGGGGGGGGGGGTGTTGTG
>JBAMYA010000024.1:7026769-7043542 GCA_037176975.1 Arrhamphus sclerolepis | reverse complement strand
CTGATGGCGTTGCCATGTGCTCGGGGGTCAAGCTCTGGGTTTCTTAAGCGCCTAGAGATGACTTGTCGTAAATAGGCACAATATAAATAAATTGAATTGAATTGAATTGATGCTTATTTCCATTCATCACTTCCTTTAGGACGAAGTGGTAATTCTAGTATGTAGTCACTCGAAAGTGAGTTGTCCGTGACAGAGATGAGCGACCTAAAAGTGCTGTTAACTGATATTAATAATAACAAAAAATACATATGGCGAATGAAAAAATAAAGCTCGTACAAAAGACCGAATAGAGCAAATTTGTAATAAAAGATGTGAAAAAAAAATGTCCACAGCATACAAGAAGCTTCTTCCACTGAGTCTTGTGTTATCCTGTCAGACACAACTAATATTGTAATATATACACTAGTTTGTGACATATGACAGAGTCTTGAATCATATTGCTGCTTTAGCAATATTTTTAGATCCAAAACGAAAAAGAGTCACTGGTTCAAATCAAGGCACAGTCTCCTGAAGAGGAAAAGGGAAAAAAAAATGATTTGTCATTATAGGTCATTCATTCATTTATAAATGATGAACGGTCATTTCCACATATAGAACTACACATGTCAAAACATTCTCAGGTCTCTAACTTCCACTACTGATTTAATAATGACGATAACTGATTCATTAATAATTTGCAACTTGCTTGTGAAGACGCTCTTTCGCAAGGCATTTAAGCTATTTTACCAAATGACTGACTTCAGGATGGCAGTTCTCAAGCCAATACACAAACATCCATGCAATTAATAGAGCAGTAAATATTAGCGCAGAACATCTCATCACCAACCCCTCTATCTTTCAAGCATCCGTAAAGGAGAAAAGTGCCATTGTGAAACTGAACATTGCCATAATGTCTTCAGTAATGCAAATTTTCACATTCTTGTAGACAGCTGATCAAAAGCCAAGTTAATCCACTTGCGGCCCCGTTTACCTGTCAGTTAATGTGGTTAGATCTGGTTAGATCTGGGTGTTGTTGAGTGACACATATATGACACTGGGAGTGAATTGGTCAGATTGCTGTTGTAAAATGTTACAGTAAGCCACCTTAGAAGAGGAATATTTGGATACCAAAAGAAACAACATCAGCTAGATATATGTATTTCAGATACAGAAATCATTATGTTGAACAAAAACAGATGCTTTATTGAACATGTTTGCAATATATAAATTGCATGGTTGATTCAAAGATAAATCTGAATTCTGCAAATTATAATTAAAAAATACAAATTAAATAGCATTAAAGTTTGTGAAGAATTTAAAGCATTTGAAATAATATATTATTTCTGCAGCTACATTACACAGACAAAAGGGGCATCATAATGTAAAACATGTTCATGTCTAATATTAGGCTTAAGTCTTAGTATTACTATCCAAATGTACCTGTGCATGTTCCTGCTGTTTGTGCTCCTCAAGATCTGAGTGGGGCACTGGCTCCTGGCACACGTCACACAGGGCAATGTTTCTTCGGCAGTGGATCTCATGTGTGGTAAAATTTGCCTCTGGAATGTCATGTTTGCTAAAGACGTAACAAAAAGGGGAGAGGGGGAGATTTAACAATGCAATTATAAAACCCCATGATCACACCACCCATTACTAATACCAAACATGTTATCAAATTCCTCAGTACTCACCAATTGCCACAGAACTGTGTGTTTTCGTCAGCCATAACTTAACCGAACCCTGTGAAGAAAAAGTAGTTATTAATGACATTAATCAGTTTCTTTTTTTCAAGGCACAATTTATTAGGTCAAAGTGCCATTTAATTTTCTCCCTTTTACTGAGTGTGTTGATTAAGACTAAACATCCATCGTTTGTGTCCGCAGGAAATGAATTTAGATTATTTATGGTTTGGGTATCAACTTACAGATATATCAGATTACTAGTCCAATTTAATAATACCTCCGTGCTATACCGGTGATGTAAAAATACAGAGCTCCGACTGTCAGCGCTTTCGCTTAATTCACAAAGCTTCTAGACAGCTAGCTAGTATCACAGCTCAAGTCACGACTAGAACATATAGTAATAACATTCTTCGTCAGTCTTATTTAACATAAAATGTTTTCACAACTTCAAATAGCCTCGCATTTATCTACGTTGGTGTCTGGTTAGCCGTGTAGCTTAGCATTAAATAAACGTAATGTCCAGTTAACGCGAACTTCAGCTACTGTTTACAAAGACGATACCAAGCTAAGAAAGTGTAGTTAGCACTTCCACCAGACAAAGCGAAGACAGAGATTTTAAAGTTACCTTTAATCACTTGACAATGTTTGACAAAAGTGACACAACAGCCAACTTCTTGATAAGAACTAGCCTGGAAAAAAAAAAACCTGTTGGTTATTTCCTTCTTACTTCATGTTGTTGTCGTGAACCCCGATTAGAGTCTCTCAGGATCATAGTTACAAGTAAAACAAATACCATCTCAACCTGCGGTCAGTCTACAGCTCTACGTTCAGAACTATGGTGACTTTGAAGATGGTCTGGCTATAAATTATACAAATATTTAGATTAAAAAGTGTACTGTAAATCCAAACGCAGGGCAAAGTACATCCTTCTACATGCTCGAACTTGATTGGTTGAGTGAAAACCGTGCCGCGTGCAACGTCGTAGGGTAAAGCTACTATACACATAAAAGAACCACGAAGATTAAACAATTTAAGCACTACACATATATCTCGTTTAGAATTAGTTTGATGATGACCTCGCTTATGCTAAAAGCACTGCATAAAGTTTGCACGTGGTTTATATGACCACCCCTTTTCACATTTATTATGTAATTTGGGAAATCAAGTTGTAAATTACCTCTGGATCAACTCATTTTGTTTTTAGAGCTATAATTTTTTAATCACACAATCATTACAAAAAATAACTACTTCCCAAATATGAAGTCTCACAGACAAAATGACAGAACAATAGTGTCTTTTCAGTGTTTATTGAATTTCTTGATCTATTAATACTGTCATACCAGACATCTTTATTTTATTGTAAGGCACAGTCTTGTTCAGAAAAAACACTGTTCTTATTTACAACAAATGTTTCGATGTGGTACATACGCCTTCCAAATTCAAAGTGACCACGAAAATGACTGGACCAAAATGCCTGATTCACTTTAAAGCCCTTGTTCTTCGTATAGCTGAAAGGCAGAAAAAGCCTAACAAAATGATCTCAAATGTAACCAAATGTTTAAACAGAATATTGTAAAAAGCAATACATAAAAGTGACTGGGAAAAAAGTAACACAAGTGGACATGCCTACTGGTTTATTTTGTCAATGTGTGGAGCTAAGAGGTTAAACGACAGGAAAGGTGATTTTAAAGAATTGTCCATATTGTTAGAAAACCTTTGGCTATGCCTTTGCATCTGTATGACAGCTGTATTTATTATAAAGTGGTAAATTACAAAATTAACACTGCTGCCCCTTGTCCCGCTGGTTAGATCCTTGTCATGCATTTAAGTTTTTTTTTTAATCCATGATAATTGGTCAAACAATTGTCTGATATAGGTTTAGGTCCAGCATGAAGCAGGTAATAAACCAATCCCATTAATAAAACTTTTGAAAATGAAATCATTCAGGAAGAATAATAGCTGCATCGGTTTTTGAGAAGGATGGCTGTATTAGCAGCTCTAACGCTGTAGCCACCACTAAGACATTTTACTTAATAATGATTCAATTAAAACTACATACATCTCAAGTATACAGGTGACGTAGTAATTAAATACTCAGCTTTCCAATACAAGGGTAAATATTCAGTTAGCTTAATGAAAAAAAGAAAAAAAAGGTTGTAAATGGATCCAAAAATTGATTGCCACAACAGAAAAAACAAAACTAAAACTAAAATGACCATAAAACTTAAAATTCACATTAAACTATTCACTTTGACATGATTTCTGCTATACAGCTTTACTCTATATGTCTATTGAAGAGGCATCATTAGCTCTTAATAATAACAGAATTGTACAAAGAAGGTGTAACTATAGTGAATATGCATTGCCTTACATTTACCCACTTTCAGAAAACATGCAAAGCAATATTGACAAAAAAAAAATTAAACCGCAGTATAACATAGATGGTGGTGGTCTTTTTAATGGGGCATTTCTTGATTATCTTTCACCGCATCTCTTTGTCACTTCACATTTAACTGTTACTCAATGGGAGTGTCAATGAGCTGCACATTAGCATGTGAAACATTTGTGCTTCATGCATGGTTTACCTGTGCATTTTTGAACATGCCTTCATCTGTTGTGTTGTTACAGTTACAAAAGTCCACCCAAACCTATTTCATGTTACTACTTGCAATACTTTGTTACTCTCCCCTGTACACAAATGGGGTGTTTGATCAGTCACTGTAATTCTAATTCAAAAGTCAACATAAAGGAATCAATAATTGTCACGTGTTTAGACAAACCAAACAATGCACAGCAACTAACAAAGAAGAGCTGCTTTTCACTTCAAATATCCTTGGTCCAACATAAAATTCAGGAGAGGTACTCTTACAGAGTCATTAACCACAATCCTGTGAAAATACTTTTTTTTTTCCTTTATGACAATTTTATATAATTCAGAAAAGCTATAATGGAGGAAAAAGGGTTCAGAGAAAGAATATACAACAGAAGGGAATAAAAGACATACAGTACAATCGTTCAGGAAATTCAGAGAAGGCACAGACTTTAAGAGTTGAGGCAAGAAGACAAAGAGGTAGAGTAGGTCAAAGGACAAAAGACAGAAAACTGCTATTAAAAATCTGAAAGACACATGATGAAATATCTATCTGTCCTTGGATCCAAGCTTCTCGATCAAGTCCTGCAGGGGAGCAAGCTCTCGCCTGTCAATAAGGTTGAACTCCTGCAAAAAAGGGGGTGGGGGGGTGGGAGTACACAACAAATATCAGTTAACTTATACTACAAATTACTTGCTTGTTCATAAACAACTGCACAACATCTATTTGGATTACAGGAGTGTGTTTTGGAGTACAGTTTAACCTACCAACCATTGTTGCTGGTTTTGCTTACAGAATTTGAGACTAACTGGTGTGCTAAAACACTCAACCAAAATCTTCAAAAAGATAACATTTTTGTTCCGTCTAACAGATATACATGATCATGTTCATATTAGTTCTGGAATATCTTCTTTTATTGTTAGAGCAAGTTTACCAGATGCATCTTACCATTTGTGAATGAGATGGTTCTCATCCACCACAATCCCCAAGATATTATTGTGGAAGTTCAAGTCTTTAATTACCTGTCGATGCCAAAGTCGATTCAAGCGACCGCTGTTTACCATTCGGACTACAACGTCATAGCTCTGTCATCATTAAGCACTATCAGAAATCTTCTACGACCATAGACTGATCTGACTCCTAAAGACTTTGACTATCTTTTAATCAGCTGCAATAGAGGGTAGCTAGAGGGACCTGCTGAACAAATTCAAATTTGTTAGCGGTACTTCTAGATTTCTAAGATACTGGCAATGTGGTGTGATATTCTCACCTGGACAAAGAAAATGAAGTGTTTGAAGGAGGTGTTGAGATGAGCCTCCTCTTGCAGCTGCATCACAGAGTCAAAATGCTGGTGGTAGATGTGAGCATACACCCTGAACAGACGCTTCAGGATGGTTTTGGCCACAGACATGAAATTCTTGGGAAAGGGAACTCCTGCGGGAGAGAATTTAGTGGAAAAAGCTGACGTCAAGAGAAGAGCATGAGTTTCAAATTCCACTATGCCTACATCAGTGTGACACTTCAGTTCACTACCACTTGCACTTTTAATTTATTTGCCTGTTTGAAGTTCAAGAGCTATGGTTCGGTAATTATAAAAAGCTGCTGAGAGAAAAAAAAACAATCTTAGCCAAACAACACGTACAATGTAGCAATCAAGCAGTCCAAGGGTAGGGCAGTGAAATATAAACATACTTTGATGAAATCCACACCACTGGGTTTGATGCACAGCAGCAACAGGGTGACATCTTTCAGCTCTGATGTCATATTGTTACTTTTACAAACTGAACAAAATGACAGTGTGGAGGTTGCAACTCCAGTGTATACAGTCCACCAGCCAAAATATTTGTTTCTTGGTAGTTGGTGGACCAAAGATGCATTTTGAGGGGCCTTCTTAACTTTAGTCAGCTTTTCAGCACGTGAGATGCTTCAAGCGGCTCATTTGAGTCGCATTGAGTCAAGTGACTCATTTAGCGATAAATCAGATAGATTTGGGAATTCAATAACATTATACTGCTGCAAATAGGTTTAGCATTACTAAGCCTAAATTGTATGGACTGCTGTCCTCTGACTACTAAGTGCTCAGCTCAAGAAACCAGTTGATTTATCTGGTATTTAAAGTCCTTCAGTAGCAGTCAACACAAACAATGTAACTCAACTTTTATCCTCTAAAAGCAATGAAATAAAACAACTGTTGGATGTAATTGTAAAGGCACGGTTAAAGTTGAATAGATAGACTGCATACATTTTATTTATTTATTCTTATCTGCTGGGAACCAGTATACTACTTCGTGTTGGTTTTTCTCTTTCTTTGTGTCACATATTTCTGTTAAGGTGAAATTTAACTGGGGCCTCATTTATAAACATTGTGTACACACAAATGCAGGGCGTGAAAGCTACATAAGTCACTTTCCATGGATTGTGATCTATAAAAATTTTAAAAAAAAAGAAAACTTGTCAGGAGAGTGCGAGTACCTTTACGGCAACTTTGTACCTTGTGCACGCACATTTTGGAGACAAGGGGGGAAAACGGCAATGCAGGTAGTGAGGGGGTGAATTGACCCACATTCGTCTCATATATTTAACTTCAGTTTATTTCAGACTTGTAGATCTGCATACTGATAAACAGCCAAGCCTGCAGCTTCACAGATGCATTCTTGCAGTGATCCATTACTATTCCATAAACACTCAGAGCAGTACATTCATATATCATATTTCCATAATCAAATTGTATTATATAGCAGTGGATAGCACTGATTGATGCATTAATTGTTAAAAGGTGTGTATCAAACAGTCTAACTGCTGTGTTAATAAACAGTTTGGAGGCACTTGTGCATAATGTTGCATATATTCATTGGCACTACTGGAGGATTACACAAATGGATCAAGACGGAGAGACTTTTAGAAGTTTCCACCAACATTTCCTGGCCCCTTATGATTACTGCATCATTGCTCTTGGATCTATGTGCTGAACTGGTTCCAATGTTAGACAGACTCCTCACTGTCCCAGAGTGTGTTGATCACTCTCAGATTTTTGGCAAAAAACAGCTCTTCGCAGCAGGAATTAACCGACAGGTGTGCATTATTAACATGATCAGTCAGCACATCCAGTTCCTTACAGTGTGGGAGAACAACAACATTAAAAGCCTACAGCAATGTTCACTGGATGGGAATTGAAAACCGGTTCTTGTTGAGAACCGGTTCCCAGTGTTTCAATTCTTTGGAATCGCTTGCCAAAATTGTAAACAATTCCCTTATCGATTCCAGTGGGCCCAAATAATGTCACCATGCACGTTGTGTAGCTTACACAACGTATGTGGTGAATCCAATGCAGCCAGCAGTCAATAGTAAACATTGCGCCCAAGTGGTCCAAACAGCTGAAAGCCTGGTTACACTTCACTAAAAATGACAAAAACTGGGCAACTTGCAATACTTGCAAAGTAGATATTTCAAAGGAAGGAAATACTGCCAACATGCAGAAACATTTGCACACACAGCATTCAGTAGCAATTAATGAATGTCACGTTTTCAATCCGCTCTGGACTACAGTTAGTGATTCATTGATTTTGACTTAATTGTTTTTGTCACTTGCTGACAGCTCATATTTTCTTTTAAAAAGGAGAATTTTAATTTCTATTAAAAAAAAAATGTTGGACTTTCTTGTGGATTTGCCACAGAATAATTTATGTCTTATTTTGTTCATTTCTACAGAAGAATATTTATTATTATTAAAATTTTATATTGGTGATGCTAACCTGTTTGTTGTCCCTTTTTTTCCTGATGAGAATCGATAAAGGAATTGATAAAGAACCGAACCATTAAGCAGAATAGAAAATGGAACTGTAAAAATCTTATAAAATTCCCCCCTAAATGTTCAGTTTCACAAATGTAACTGCTGCAATTGAATGTAGTCACATTGCTATAAGGATTCCAAGTGAAGATGAATTTGTCTATACAAACCATTAAAATGTGCATACGATCAATTTTGTATGTTATATGTGACTCAAACAAGGTTCTGACAAATTGAAACAGAGAACATGCAGGCACATGCACGTGACGGCTGGCAGCAGCCGATTTATATGTAGAAAGTAGGGGAGACCGGGGCTTGTCGTCTCAATTTTTACATTCTTATATATTTCTTGGAATCAATACATCATATAAAATTAAAATATGTACCAGATAAAAGACCAAAATCTCAGGTATATATTTTGTATTAATGTCCTTTTCATATCTTTTGTCAGTGCAGAGTTATAAGTAATTGAATGGAGAGTGTGAACATGTAACACGTTGATGTCACACTGGATTTGAAACTAATAAAACAAGGATAAAATTATTGTGTGCCTCCCTTTCAGCTTCAAGTGCCTCCTTCACAGGTGTGTTGGTAAGAATAGCAGTTTTTCCTCTTTTTTTTCCTCTGCTGGTTAACTTTTTTTTTTCTCTGACCAGTTTTTGGGTAAGGCCTTATGTCTTCTGGAGTTAATGTGTTGGTGGAGGTGGCATGACTACAAAAGGATGAGGTGATGGCTGGCTTGCTTGAGCCTGGAACACCTGGGTTGGTGCTTGAACTGGGTAGAGCTGGGTCCTGATGGGGACTATCTGAGACATGGTGCAAATTCTGTCTCCAAGAACATGTCCCTGTTGTACGGTTGAACCCCTGTCACCCAAAAGCCAGCCTGAATGTTCAGTGGGGTTGCAGCCAGGGGATAAGCGATTACCGCAATCCCAGGGATGTCATAGATGGTGAGTGTTTTATCTGGGTTGTTCCTCATCCAGAAATCAGACAGAGTTCACATACTTTTTAAGCGGCCCATAAACACTTCTGTCCAAAGGCTGCAGCCTGTGGACACAGTGGGGTGGGAAGGACAATATAATGATGCCATTTGCTTTGGCAAAATTCAGCCCATCAATAGAAAGATAGGAGCAGTAGTTATCCAGAAGAAGTAAGTAGGGCTTCTCCTTTGAGCACTTGACATGTTCCAGAAAATGCTTGAGGAAATGTGGCAACGTGTGGTCCTTTCATTTGCTAATCCTTTGCTGCTGGGCATCCCATTGTTGATGAAGTGATAACGAAAGTGCACCCAAGGAAATATGAAGTAGGTAGGGATACTGTTCCCTGTGGCTGAGACCACGCAAGCATCACCAGGGTACTGCTTTCACCACATGTTAGGAACCCCACCTGCTTGAACCCATGTCTGCCTACCAATCGGTCTGGTTTCAGGCATGTTCCAGATATCTCCTGGTCCCAGGGAATGTCTGGTTAGCACTTTATCCTTGCTAAATGCACTAGCTCTGGTGAGGCTGGTTGCTTCTAGTTTTCCTAGAGTGTGAAGGATGGAGTTTTAAGAAACCTGTAAACCAGTCACCGCTTGCTTTTTCTTGGTCAGACCAAGACTGTTAAAATTGCAGTTCCTGTGCCATTACACATTCATATGCCAGCTTTCTCACCTAAGTTGGAGACAAACCAAAATAGATGTCAGCTGATCTTGTAATATATGACTCAAGCTGCAGTTCCAGCTCTGTACTAAAAACCTGCTGTGGTGATTTGTACCCAACCACTGTAGTTGGGTCAGCTGTCTGACTGTGTTTCGGGGGGTGTCTTGCAGTACTGAGCCAAGGTACGGTAGTTGACATTAAAGTCCTTTGCTGTACCCCCAACTTATTAGCTAGGGTCACCTGTCCTCAGCATATCCTGAGGTGCTGCACTGCCATGTTCTGTTTTTCTTTTTCCTCTCCTTTAAACCACTATTTTCTTCTGTGAAAATAGTCAAAATTTAATTATGGCAACTGCTGATAAGCAGTTGATATTTTTTACTTTGGGCTGTGCAAAATGGTTAATTGCTGCTCACCTTAGCTCACAATGTGCTATTCTCTTCTCAGACACGACGTGACACACCTCACCATGTAAAGGAAGAAAACTAGTATTACACTTTTTAGTTACCCCCTCTGGTGGAGAAGATAATTGCAATGTGACAACTTACCCATCTGACAGCAAGCCCTGGTCTCCCCCATTCATGAGGTCCTTTTGAATTGACCATTTATGGTAGAATGTGGGTGTGCAATCTTCTATGTGGTCTTTATAAAGGGAAACCGCTTGCGAGGGTGCATACGCATGGTTTTATATCAGTATTTTATTTTATTTTTAATTTTTTTTGGGGGGGGGGGTCGCACACCATCTCCAACTTTTGTGCGTACAGAAACATTTTTGTAAGGATTCTTCGCACAGTTTTATAAATGAGGTCCCAGGTCACTAAAAAGCCTCTTATGTTCCAAAACTCACCAATCTTGGAAGGGAAAAGCGTCTCGTCATCCAGCTGGTCCTGCACCCAGGTCATCAAGTAGTCTATGTACTTTGGCGCGGAGCATTTGATCGGCTTTTTAATGTTGGTGCCATCAGCCCAGTGATACTCATATCTATAAAAAATAATAATAATAAAAGATCCACATGTACATATAACATTCATAAAGACTTTCCTTATGGTCAGGACACAAAAACAAAACAAAACAAAAACATAGGGTAGCAGATAAGTTTATACACACATGCAAACAAACAAACGAACAAAACACACAGGGGAAATGCAAAAATATCCAGTTATATATGATAGTGGCTGTGTTAACAGGAAGTGAACCCCCATCTCTTCCTCCTGCTTCGAGACTGAGGACAGTCTTGGCAGGAAAAAGGTTAGAGGAAGTGCCACATCTAGATTATAACAAAACAGCTTCTAACAGGACCATGCGCAAAGTTTAATTCCTGTTTTTCTCATGTGACATTCAGATGAAACATTTCAATGTAATTTTGCATCATTGCCTCAGCCATTTTAAATGAATATATAGTTGCCTGGTTACATTTAACTTCCAAGTTCTTAAGCCAGAAAAGACATTGTGAGATCAATAAATCAGAGAAATTTAAATATATTATCAAGTTAAGTTCACAAGTCGTCATGTGTTGCCATATATTTTGGCTAAGTCTGAACTATTACAAGAATTCGTGCAATGCATCACTTCACTAAATTTTGAAATGAGGTAAGTTGTAATGCTCTTTAACAGGAAAATTCTATTCCAACAGGCAGTAGGACATCCATTAAATTCTTTAAACTTAAATATACTGAATCATTCAAATAAAATATCACTCATCTACATTCACGGTATTACTGGCCAGCAACTTGTAGCATTGGCATCAGTGCACAATGCATATCAATTAAAAAGCATATTTAAAGTTTGACACCATTTTAAAGATAAATGACAAGACTCAATTAATTATAGAACTCATGAGCAATATACCCTTTGTATTTGAGTCTTATTTGTTTGTAATGATTGCTCCATGTAGTAAAACTCTGAGATTTGACCTAGGAAACATGACATGAAAATGTAAATTAAATAAAAAAGAAACAATTCCATTACCTTGGTCCTGCAGACATCACAGAGCAGCTGGTCTCAGTACAAAACTCTGTGATGGTGCCATACAGCATATTGATCTGGTTGAAGAAATCCACCGCTGAAGGAAAGAGTAAACTGTCATTTTTTTTTTAACAGCACTAAAAGTCATGATATAATACTTTTAAATGGGGTTGCACAATTTATGTTTACAGCACTGACACTGCAATGTGGTCATTGAAAAAGCAAATCATAGGACATGAGGTAACTTTGCATTTTTGTGAAATGCGAAGCTGAAACACAGTACTGCAGATGGTAGAAGGCAGAACAGAGTTATGCTAAGGTTATGCTAAATAGATTTAATAAACATTAAATGATTTTGTGACCTGATTGTTTTGTTGTTGTTTTTTTACACAGTAAAAGCAAGGCCATTCTTAGTTGCATAATTTAATGTTGCCAACACAGTCTACAACTGGAAGGTGACCTAAACATTTATTATCTGCACTGTGAACAGGTGATTTCAGACCCTAAGCATTTTGGAT
Organism: Arrhamphus sclerolepis; assembly: GCA_037176975.1. Classification (NCBI taxonomy): domain Eukaryota; kingdom Metazoa; phylum Chordata; class Actinopteri; order Beloniformes; family Hemiramphidae; genus Arrhamphus; species Arrhamphus sclerolepis. Next base: position 7,031,380 of record JBAMYA010000024.1, on the reverse strand, counting down.
CGGTTAAAACAAATTTAGCTCTGTTTCTCCTGCCAGTGTATGCCATATGAAGTATGACATCAAGTACTGTGCAAAGGTTTTAAGCATCCCTAGTCTTGTTGTTTTTGTCAAAGTTCAGATGACCATCCATATTTATTTGTCCATTCTCTTTACAAACAAAATATGAGGATAATATTAGAACTCTACTTGTACAGACGGTCTCATACAGATGTTTGCAATGATGTTTTCTGTTTGTGTCTTAAATAGGCTGGAAAAGAAATGTGGATGACATCAAAACTTTGGCAAAACAAAATTAGGTGTGCATAATCCATTTGCACAGTATAGTATCATTTTAAACTACTTTCTTTGCGAGTTTTTCCATGGCTAATCAACAAGTGAAATGTGTCTGATAAAGCATAATTTATACACAGTGATAAGTGAGGGACATGCAGTATCTGCAAGCACAGCAAAATGGCAAAAATTGAGAATAAAAAGACACAGATTGGACATGTGAGTGGATGTATTCATAAAAGGGACACCAGAGCCTTTTCTTTCACTGAATTCATTTCTCTCAGAAAAGGAGAAGTAAAGCTGCCACCTGGTTGCTTGTGCAGCAGGCCTATCGGCGCCGCTAGGCTCCACCTTGCCTTTCACTCTGCTGGTAGAAATAAGACACTAATGATGCATTAGCCTTTGAAAAACCAAAAATGCCCTTTTATCTGACAACTGGGATCAATAAAGTTATATCTATCCATCAACTTCATGATTCTTCCCCAGATTTTCTAAAGAGTAAAACTGAAACACAGTAGTGCAGATGTTAAAGGGCTACACATCTCAAGGAACAAGAGTTATACTCAATAAATGAAAAGTAAATTAATGAATTGGTAACCCAATTGTTAGAAAATAGTATGCCCACCATTTCACTTGAGTGGCATAAAATGAATTGATTAGGTGAAGTTTTGTGAGCTCCTATTCATAGAACCATAGTTACAAGTGTAACTATTGTCAGCTGACACTCGGTACATTGCTCTCTTCACAAAATCATTCTCACTTTATTCTGACATTTTGACATCTTTGTTGGACACACTCATAAGTGATTTTTAGTTGAATTTAATTATGCTGGTAATATAGTCTACAAGTTTAAGGTAACCAAAAAATGTAATATCTGAAGTGTGCATGTGATTTTACACCTAAGCAATTTAGTTTGGTTAAAACAAACTTGGCTCTGTTTGCCCTGTAACTGAGGTTGATTCAAGCTATTGTGAGATCTGATTATAAATGTTCTCACTGGAGACACCTCCAGCTCCTCAGAGCAGGCAGACACTGCTCATTTTGTGTTACATATTGCTCATCGATCACAAGTCTTTTCTTATGATTCTGAAACTTGGCAAATGTTCTTGTACTCCTGGGTGGTTATTAAGCAATATCTAACCTATGGGTCTAAGTTATGGGTTTGAACAATTCTGCAGCTGCCATAAGAGGTAGACCTATAAATCAATTGTCCAATGTTGTGGGATGATTAATGGCCATTTTTTAATAACTGGTACCAACCAACACCTGAGAATGTCTACCTAATATCCAAGCAGATGCATGTGTGAACATTCCTTTGTTGTTATACATATTAAAATGCACTCGTTTTATTGAATAATATAGAAATCATAAATTGGCCATTGGCTTTCCTGATTTCTGAATATCTGCATCAAAGGCCCATACTGGTTTACTTCTAGCTGCCATCGCTCATGACTGTGGTAAATTGATCATTGTAATATGATTGTTAACAGTTTTGTGTTTTAATTCCTTGTACTTTTCTAACACCACATAGTATTAAAAGTGCTAAACTTTTATTACAAACACCATCAATATTTCATCTTAACATTGTTGAAATGTATTAAAGGCTATTTGTGAAGTAGGTGTGTGGGTTTTCTTGTTGTTGCTTTTTTTGTAATTGTTCACTCACTGTTGACAGCAATCCATTCATTGAGATCCTCTCCCTCTGGCAACATGACAGCCTGTCTCAGGTTCCCACTGCCCAGTGTTGCCTCGGCATGCTTCAGCAGCTCATACTGGTGGGAGCCCTCTGGGATGTTCTTCTTCGGTTTGAAGGTCTTGGATGAGCGACTGCTACTGCAAGGAAGTAAAGGCATACTCTAGCCATTCTGCATAAACAAGAGAAAACTCTTCAAAGCACCACCTTGAAGTTGATGTCCTTGTGAAGCATAACCTTCAGAACCCTATAACTGTGTAAGCCTGATACTCTTTTTTTTTTTTTTTTTGTAAATCCAATATTAATAACATGGCTGTCAGCTGTGGATGAGTGATCTCTGCTTCAATATTAGAGTTGTTTTTTTTGTGTGTGTGTATATACACACACACACACACACACACATACATACATACATACATATATATATACACACACACATATAGAAAATCTTGTTAAATGGTGTAAAACAAAAAAGAATCACTGACATGCCAGCTATGCTTTGCATCTGCACAAAGCTCAATAAACAACTATTAATTTACTGCCGTACTTAATTAGAATCGCTGTCAGTTCAACCGGCTCTAACTTGTTCTTACTTTAACAAAAGCATCAATTTATATTATGAGTCATAAGTAAGTCAGTGGTTATACTGTTGATGCAACTGACAGGAAACGTGACTGTAAACAACGGAGGCTTAATTAACTTGCTCGATGTCAAGGGACCTTCCAACCAGATTCAAACATCAAAGATGTGGCTGGTGCTCAAGTTTAACATGTTCTTCCATATTTGGATAGTGATTAATGTTTATCAAGCTGGCGAAATATCTTTGTTTAAGCGATACTTATCGGGCTAATGAAGTTAGCACATTCTTTAAATGACTTTTTTAAAAGTATGGTCTTCAAAGGCTGAGAAATTGCACAGCGCATAAATAATAATAAGTCGATGACTTAGAATTCGGTGTGAAATAAAGGAAATTTACGATTAGTCGAACAACAATAAATGCGACATGCGGTTGTGTGACTAGTTCAGTGCATCGTTTTAACTCTGGTAACTTCCCTTGGTGAAAGTTCGTAGAAGCGCAGCTAACATTGACCGCAAACTGCGTCTGTAACTCAGGAAGCTGTTTGTATTTTTACTTACAACAAGAAGCTCATCGTGGCGAAGACGTCGTTGGAGAGCTTCAATTACAATGTCTCGACCCGGTTTTTAAACAAACAAAAAAGAAAACAGCTTTAAAACTGGACGCTATGAGCGATGCCTTCAAATACTCAAGCTAACACGAAATGAACTGCACCCACATCGGTTCTTCCTCTGTCAGCTTTCTCTAACAGCGCTACAGGCAGATTGTCGCCCCCTACAGGCCACATGTTGTTACAACTTAAAAAAAAAAAAGTACAACATTTTAACCCTTTGGTGCACCCAAGAACAGTTTAGTGCTTTTTGCTTTTAATTTATAGCATATTTATCCTTTTTCGAGGCATTTTATTGATGATACATGCAAGGTTCTTCACTTTTGAGTGTTCTTAACATTTTTAAATATATTTTATTATTGTATTTTTTGTATTATAAATACATTTTTAGACTATTGTAAATAATGTGGAAGACACATAGACACATAGCTGGACTGGACGAACCACCCGGTCAGGTCACCCACTGATTCCGACAGAGGGCCGTTGAAGCCCAGTTTTCCTCGAATAGCACAGCTCTGCTGAGCCAACGGCTAGCTCTCTTTCAAGCATGTTAAATGAATCTGCCCAATAAAGTCTGCTTTATTGCTTGCTATTATTTTATCTGACGTGGTACAAAAACATACACCCCTGTACAGTTTTCATATAACACCTATCTATGAGACCAAAACCGACAGATTTGGCTGTAAATATGTTGAAGTCTGCCGTAAAGTTGGCCATGTCACTGTGGGGGTCAATGGGGATTTGCTCTGTTTTGGAGCCAGCACCTAGTGGTTAGTGAAGGAACTGCAGCAAAACGTATTTCCTTGTTGGGTTTCAACCAAGGAATGAGATTGTTGCCACTTGGTTAATTTAAAAATTTTTTAATTAATCTTTATTTGAATCAACAGATTAGACATTAATATAACATTGTTAAAAGATAAAGAACATAAAAACACAAATGTAGAGTTGCTTAGATAAAGACCCTATATTTCCCGATGACGTGAAGTACATTAAAAATATATCAGTATATCTATTATTGTGTTGTTTTATACCATAAAATAGGGTTGCACCATGACAAAAAATAAAAATAAGGGTTAAAAAAACGAATGGTTCAAGATTATAGTTGCAACAACAAAAAAGTAATTCCAGCAGTTGGGTTGCCAGGTTAGTCGTATGTTGCTGAGTGTGTGAAGCGTTCAGCCTATACCATGTCCAGTGACATAATGAAAACAAGTATTGCAGAGTAGTGACAGGTAATGTTAGCTAAGTTAGCAATCAAGTCCATCGAGTAATTCCAACTAAATATAATTTTTTTGAGGAAATGATATATTTTTAAGGAAATGCATTCTGCACCCCTCTAAATGCCTCGTGGATGTATTATTTTTGAAAAAATATAGCTTTTAATAATTCTACATATTCCAACGTTAAATAATGAAAACATTTTTTCAACATTTTCATTTCTTGTTTATGTCATGCACACAT
>JBAMYA010000024.1:6981705-7018845 GCA_037176975.1 Arrhamphus sclerolepis | reverse complement strand
TATATACACACACACACACACATATATATATATATATATATATATAAAAACTCGTAGGAACTAGGAACCTTAGTTATTTGTTGCACCGGAACCGACGGAAGAAACCAGGAGACGTACAGACTTTTGTAAACACTGCACTGGTGCAGCAGAAAGTCTCTAAACTTGTTTTTAGTGATGGATCGCAGCAGATCACCCGACAGATCTGGCAGAGAGAAGAAACCCGAGAGGAAGAGACATAGACGACCCTCCTCTTCCTCGTCGTCTTCATCATCGTCCTCCAGCAGCAGCAGGGGCGGATATAAGAAAACATCTCACAAGAAGAAAGGTCTGCTGTTTTTGTTTTAACATGAAAGTAGCACGTGGCCTCATCGCCGAATCACACTGAATGTTGTTTTCCTCGCAGATGACAAAGCGCAGAGAAAGAAGCGCAGAAGGCGATCCTCGTCTTCATCCTCTTCCTCCAGCTCATCCTCCTCATCCTCATCCTCCAGCGATGAAAGGACGAAGAGGAAGAAAAAGAAACTGAAGAAGAAAGCGGCGAAGCTGAAAAAGAAGAGGAAAATGGAGAAGAAGAAACTGAAAAAAAGTAAGAAGAAAAAGAAGAAGGAAGGGGAAAAGGAAAAGGTGAAAGTGCTGCAGAGTCCAGCAGAGAAACCTTCATCCTTCCTGGAAGTGTGGCAGAATGATGAGGGGGCTGTGGAGCTCGGACCTGGTAAGACATCACATAAGCGCTTTCCTCTTTCCAGATCTGTTTGGATTTGAATCGCCTTTACCCAGGAAGTGAGTTCATAAAGTCGTTCCTGATGCATCGTGACCTCTTTTCTTCCCCAGTCATGACAGATGAGCAAAAGGCCCGGCTTTCTACGAAGAGGCCTCTCACCAAAGAGGAGTACGAGGCCAGGCAGAGTGTGATTCGCAAGATAGTGGACCCTGAAACGGGACGGACCAGGTATGACAGAAGCTCAGCAGTAAAGGATTATCAATGGCGTGTAAGTTTAGTGGTCAGAAATGTGTGATCTGTTTCCTTGCAACTAGATTGGTAAGAGGAGATGGAGAGATCATAGAGGAGATAGTCAGCCGAGAGAGACACAAAGACATCAATAAGGTAAGTTAACACTTAATCTTAATCTTAAACTTTGTGTGATAAACGTATCGTTTCCATGAGACTGACAGCCAACATCCGTTTATCCCACAGCAAGCCACAAAGGGAGATGGGAATGCCTTTCAAAGAAAACTGGGAATCAACAGGTAGAAGATTCCCTTCAGTGACCTGAAATACTCAGGAGCTGCTGAATCCTTCAGATTATTGAACAAAACACATTATAAAGTCTGTATTTGATGTCAGTTACATTTTTAAATGATTTCAGTTTGTAAATTTGAGATATTAAGTTATAATTCATGATTGTAAACATTCAAATGGTTTCTTAATTTGATATTAACTAATTAACGCTGACATTTCTACTGAAATACAGTGAAGTAGCTCTAAAAGCTCTGTCTGTACTTTGGATGCAAACTATTCACCTGCTTTGTCTCGTGTCTTTTTTCCTCCAAATAAATCAGCATTTTTGTGAACTGATCCTGAAAAGTAAATTATGTTTGGTCTAATTTTTTACAGAAAACCTTGTAATTAAGAACCACGACTATCTTTTGTGGTGTTAACATTTTGAGTGTGTATGGGGAAAAAAGGCCAACATCTCTTAGTTCATTATATATTCTTTATACACTGTACATAAAATCACAAGAGCATGGATAAAATGAAGTTATCCAGATCCTACAAGATACGCCCCCTGTACAGTTCATATATTCTCTAAATATGATTTATTAATTTGTCTTGTATATACAGCCTAACTTCAGATGAAACAGTTGCCATTGCATCAACCCGGGGAAACAAGAGCTCCAGACAGTAATTGAATTTAATAACTAATGTAAAACATATCAGGTTACTCATTTGAAAAATAAACAAACCAAAGCCTTTTAAGAAAATATGGCCTCCTCATACAGATCCACAAGGTATAAACTCTGTGAACGGTCTGTCCTTCTTCATGAAGTCAGTGTGGGCGTGAACAGGATCCATTCTAGTCCTTGCCACAAAACGTTCAACATAAGGCAGGAAAAGCGACGTATAAGGCCTCTGGTAAAGTGTTTGTCCATAGCAGAACCAAAGCGATTGTCTGCCCAGAGGTATCCAAACTTCACCAATCACTGCTGCACTTCATCTTTACATTCTCTGGATTTAGGTCAAGACGTGGTTCAGTAGTAAGACGAGTGCATGTTTTTGCAACATTGCCTGTCCTTTTTTTCTCCCCTCTCTCTTTTTTTTTTTTTTAAATATTTACTATCAGTGTACAAACAGCCATTCTTTCACCAGCAGCTTCCTTAAGAGTTATGGCTTCTTGCCAAAATCAGAAGTACAGCAGTGTAATATGATTTACAACGTTCATCAGAATAAAAACAGTCCTGATTAAGAGGTTGCAGGTGCCTTTTTGTTTTGTTTTTTTTTGACCAGGATGTCTGATAATACAGTCTACCATCATTAAGATGTGGTGAAAAAAAGTATTTGAAAGATCTCACCATAAGATACTACATTTCAGCCTACAAAATGAACGTGACTGAACATATCTTTAAGCAGTTCCAAAACAATGTTAACATTATCTCCTTTGTAAAAATGGGTTTATTGCAGGGCTTTTCTTTTCTTCCCAACTGCATTCTTTTGAGCCAAATGTATCTAATGGCTTTTGGAGTGCTCTTAAATGTGACTGTAACCTTGAACACCATTATGAGGTCCCACTTCACTGGGACAAAATCTCCGTTTTGTAAAACGTGAGCCTGGGGATTTGAGAGGCACTCAGACCACATAAGACAAGTCTCTCCAATTTGACTTTTGTAGAGAACATGTGCCAGTTCGACTGATTGTCAGTGCACTCGGATGTTTCTTAAACGGCTTGTTCGATCTGGTGTTGCTGTTGAGTAATATTGCACGTTTCCCCTTGCACTTAAGCTCGTATTGGTCCTCTGCAGTCAGGCCTGTGCATGCCTGTTAAAACAGACAAATAACTGTTAACTAAATGAAAGAAGAAAACAAAAAAATCACCAAATTCTATTCTATTCATAGTAAATGGCTGACGGGATAAAGCAAGTCTAAACTTTGTGTTCCTAATTTCAACAGCATTTTGTACATAATTTACAATTTATGCATTTTCTTATCTAAAGGTGCAGCAGAACAGAGAAAGACTTCAAACTAGGAAGGGTTACCTAAGAGCACATTCAATGCCTCATTTACAGCTTAAAGATAACCAGAGAGAAGACAAATCCCAAGTTTCCAAAAATACCTAATAAGAAACATACAATATATGACACAAGATAGCGGTTCTGTCGGTACAATACTAGTGATCTGCATGATAAAATAATAAAAATACAATACTGTGCCAGGCAAAACATTTGCATTTTGGCGTCTGCAACTTAAGTCTGAAGAGAAAATACACAACATAACAAAAGTAATCTTAAAACACATTTTGTTCACAAAATCAATACATCTTAAAATAGCATTAATCTTAAATAGCAATAAGTATCAACATCAATCAATAAAATATCTCCTGACTGAGTTGGTGTTCACCCCCAGAGTAAATAAGACACTTGAAACTGGTTTTAAGTGAACCAGATACCAGATCTGAACTGTAATGTAACAATTATGTACAAGCCTTGTTAAGGCATTTAAACTACTTACACAAACCAGTCCATCTTTACACTGGACACATCAACATTTTCCCCTCTTCTAATGTGCAGCTTATTGTTATGTACTGTTTACTTTGGCACATTAAGCCTACAGAAGTAGGAGTTTTCCCCATTAATGAGTCATACATTATGTGGTGAAACGCTATAAAAACCCACAGTTTCAGCTGAAGCCATGGTTAAAGGGTAATTTCAAAGATTGCTTTATGTTAGATTTGAATATTCCTCCGTGCCTCGATCTGAAGTGTGATTTGACTGACTTAACTATCTAGAGTCTGATGTTTGTAACGTTTAGGCAATTCATCAGCTCATTTTCTGGTTGGCTTATAAATCACTATGTTGTTCAATAATGTTGATAGTTTGGCTTTAAAAGTTTGTGTAGCTTCACACCAACAACTGTGAGATGCTCAGTCTCCCGTCTCCCTGCTTTTCAGGTTACAACATACATGGTGATCACATAAAAATGACATCCTTAAAACTACTGTACACATTATGTGTCTCTGTTGCAGTTGTGCTTGCATTGGCCACATTAGTTGCAGTGTAGCATCAGCGTGTGTGATACCAGCTTTCCCTAACATTTTTTGTTTTCTTTTTTTTTTCTGCAAATACAGAATTGGGATGCGTTATGTGTAACCATATCCATCCTAAAATCTGTCAGAGGATGAAAACTGACCTTGTATTCAAGACTGATAAATATTAAACAGCATACAAGAATATTAAACAATAGAAACAGTCCAGGTCCCTATAATATTAGCTTTATGCAGTTGTGTACATGTTGTGTATATTTCAGGAGGGTGCACTGAAATGTTCTGTTTGAATATATAGAATATAGCCCGTCCTTGAATGTTTCTGTCAAATGTGACTGGCATGAGTTTTAAAAAGAGTGGCTTGTAGCACCTGATTTCCTTGTGGTATTTACTCATATGGTACAAACCAGCAGTTTTTCACTCTCTGTATGTATATTTACGTCCTCAGCACTGTATTTGTAAGTCTATCCAGGAGGTACTTTCAGATTGCATCTCCCTTCTCATTTTGGGCTGAAAATCCCTGGTTCCAGCTTGGTGCTGCTGCTGCGGCCCCAGCAGCTCGCCGTGATGCTCATGCTCCGCTGGGTCGCTCCCTGGCTGTGGCTGTGAGCACGCTCCAGCCGCTCCCGCTCCAGTCGCTCGCTGTCTGATTGGCTCTGTGTGCGCTCGGGTCGGTTGTGGATGCTGCCTGTAGGGGAGCTGGGGGCTGGCTGCGAGGAGATGGTGCGCAGCAGGTGGTTTCTCTTCCTTAGGAAGTCACTGTTTGCGCCCAAACCAAAGCTACCTTTGCGTAACACCATGCGTGCGCTGCTCGACTTTGCTGGCCGAGAACGGTGGTTGTACTCCAGCTGGGACAAATGAGCTGCATATCCCTCTGTGATGAACTACAGAGAGGAACAGAGGATATACGACTTCAACTATAGAGAAACATGTTTACAGCAAATTCTAATGAATTTGATCAATGTCGCTACATTCGCTTAGACAATACTAACAGAAAATAGATCAGTGTCACATTTTAATTATATGTCTGAGGGCTTTTGGCATCTACTCTAGCATTCATGAAATATAATAATTTCCTCTGAGTGCTACCTGACACTGGTGCTGCATCTTCTTAGAGGGTCTCCCAACAATGTATATTTGGGAAGGAGGGAGGCCTATGGAGGTGTAGACAGAGATGTCTTTGGTTGATCCATAGCCAGCAAATATCTTCATGTGAGCCTGGAATCAGTCAAATGTAAAAGAGAAGTGTTTGTAACCCAATATTTCTTCACAAGTGAGTAAATATTTTTCTTTATGATATAATGTCATCAGTTTTTTATTTGGTGCTTCAAAATATTTATTATACAACAACAGTACATCACTCCCAGCCCGCTCTATCTCTCTCCTAAGCTTCCTTTACTGCTGTTCTAACCTCTGTAAGGGACTTGAGGAAGTTAGCCTTGTGCCTGAGCGGATCGTGTACAAGGCCATCGCAGAATGAGACGATGCCGTGTGGGAAGTTGTGCTGAGACAACCAAGCTACCACCCGCTGCTTCTGCATGTCTGGACGTCCCGTCACATAGATGATCAAATAGCCTAAATCCTGCCAGTACCTGCAAAGAGAAGAACCAAAGACATTAATGATACTATAATTCAGAGAGGAACTCTTCAAACTGATGAGAACTTGAGAGGAAGAGCAGTCAGGTACCTGACAACGTCCACGGCTCCTGCCCGCACTTTTGGATCACTGCCCATGATTGACACACTAGCAGCAAATGAACCATCAATGCTGAATACTACAAACTCTGTGCCACGCGGAATAACAGTGAGATAGCTGTCTGCAAACGTGTGGTCGCCCCTGGAAGTTCAAAACAGGAGTAAGAAAACTGGCACACCTTTAGCGAAAAATGCTCTCCTTTAATCTTTACCATCAGCACATATGGTTATAGGGTTTCTATCTATGGGGTATTAAGCTGACCTCACCTCACAACCATTTTGACTGGGTAGACTCCGATGCCCAGACGTTTGTCCTCCGGAATAATGAAAGACACACGGCCACCACTGTTTGTCACTTCTGTTTTGAAGAACACCCATTCTCCAGATGGAGGCTGGGTCATGATGTGGAGGTCAACCTGTGCACAATTGACAAACAAACATTTATTTTCAATTTGAAAAAGGGGGTAGGGCTGCACAAAAACACACAGAAAAAAAAAACAGTTCTTGGGATAAAATAAAATAGTGCATTTACCCTCTCTCCAGCTAAAGTGACCATGTCCAGAGGGCCATACATGAAACGACCTGTCACCACCTGCTGGCTGTCTTCAGTAAACACGGCGTCGTTCACGCGGTGGTTAGCAGTAACGTTCTGTGAAAGAAAAACAAACTCTAAAGAGTCCCTGTACTCTCTGTGAAGGTTTTTAAATACAAATAAAGGGAAAGTATCCCACTGTAGCAGAATGAGCCAAAAAGCACAATAAAGCTGGCTTCTTCTAGTCATCTGACACCCACCCTGATCTTGACATGAGTCCTCTTGCGGAGCCACTTCTCTCGAGGTTTAGACGGAGTAAATTCAGACACTTCTTTCCCATCGAGTTCCAGGATGCTTGAGTTTTCGTGCCTCATGACCTACGAGTGAAATTTCTGTGACTGATCCGAGGTATGTCAAAAGAAGCCGTAGAGCCTACAGGTTCCCCATCAGCAGGCTGTACAGAATGGCACTTGTGTTGTTAAGTTTACTCACCTGCCTCAGGAGAAAAGACACAACATCAGTGGATTCCCAGTACGACGCGTGGAAGAGGTGTGGTAACGCCACTGTTGGGAAAGCGGTCAGAGCATCGGGGCAATAAAGCGCAAAGTCCAGCCGCTTTGTGCCCCACCAACGAGCTGCAACTGCAATGAGGAATGAAATGAATGTGGTGCAGATATGTTAGATCAAACCTTGGGATGCAGTGTGATGTACGTGATGCCACACAAAGGTGCAGCATCCCTGAAGGTAAAGCAAAAAGTCGATTTCAGTCTTCCACCACAATCAATTCCAACAGTTCTTTAGCTACAGGAGGAAAAGGAAGGTGTTTATGAATGTTGTTATTAGGGAAATCAAGCACTGCAGTAAAGAACAAAGAGAGATAATTAGAACTGATGTGCAATTATATGACCGACCCTGGGTGGTTATTAGTGTTAGTGGGGGGATGAAAAAAGACAAGATCTAGATTTGTACATTATTGTAACACTATGCCAGTAATTGCACTTGAATCCCTGTGAATTCAATCTGTATAGAAGGAAGGGGGAAGATACAGAGCAGGACTGAACTTTTGGAAAGTACAGAACAGCACAAAGAGAAGACCAGAAGCCTTGCTGTGATTTCCCGTCCCTTAGGAAAATACCTTGTTCAACTTCAGCTTGGGAGTCCAGTGAGATAAGATCACATATAGCATGGTCCAGCCCTGCTGACAGGCAGTTCTCGAACTGGGTAGAGGGACTTAGACCTTCGCTAGAGTCTCCCTCATCCAGCTCTGTCACTAGATGTACATCAGGATATCCTGCAGCCTTCTCAGCCACTGCTTTCTTACGGGTCTTAGGAGGACTTTTCAGGAAGAATTTGTTTTGAGATGACAGGGCGAGCTGAGACAAAAGGCTGAACTTTTTGGATTGATTAATCTGGTCTGATTTGGCTATGAGGGGGGAAAAAAGAGAGAAAGAATGATATGATGAAGTATATGGATATTAGTATGTGGCAGTTTATGACAGATTACATGGTTTGAAAGTTGTGATGCATCCACTGGTACTGAGCTGCTTTAAAAAGAAATGTGAAAGTCTAAGCTAGGAAAAATAGCGGTTAATTACAATTAAGGGAAAGATGTAGGATGGTACTGTTAAGTCTGATGTTCTGGAGTTGCATAAGCAGAAACACCTCCAAAATTGTTTATCCAGTATGTGTGTCTGCAGGGTTGCTCTGTAGCTGGTTAAACACTCTGCTCAAAACAGTTATGTGAGGTACAAATAACAAATTAGGCTAAAAAAGTAAAAGAGGGAAGGGGAAGGAAGACATTGGTGGAAAATCAAACAAAGAGATATTGATTATCTCAGCAAACACTTCAATAAATGGTGGACGATGCAGAAATGGCTTAGGGAGGGAGGTGGGTGTCTACATGCATTGCAACATTAGATAAATGCAGTTGGTCATTGCATTTAGACAGTGAATAATAGTAGGACAGACACTAAAAAGTGGCACTAAACTTTCTCTGCTTCGGCACTGATCTTATCAGCACTCATATCAAAACAGGAACTGGGCAGAAAACCCTGAATTAAGACTCTGTACAATGCAAGTCTGGGGGAAAAAAAAAAAGCAGAAAGGGCATTCATGTATCACTGAAGTATTCATGTGTACGTGGCTGACTAGACTGTTCCTGGTGGTGAGAAAGGTGTGTGTAAGGTCAGAGTAACAGGGGTTGAGAGAAAGATGATGTAGAGTCGGAAAAACAAAATAGAAAGAAAAATAGGGAGGAGGGAGAGAGCAAGAGAAAGAGGGATAAAAAAAAAAAAAAAAACTAGAGCTGTGTTTGTGTGAGTGGAAGGAAGAGAGAGAAAAAGAGAGGCTGGTTGGAATTCAGAACACTTACTGTTGGCTATGTTGGTGGCAGTGTAACTGTCTGCCATTCCTGAGACCTGGCTGGCAATGCTGACCTCACTGGCCCTCCGCTGGCCCCGGGAGAGGGGGCCTGTTACAGGGGATGAGGGGTACGAACTGTCCATGAAGACACCACCATGAGACTGAACAACATCCGCTATTGAGCCCAAACAAGGAAATCCCATTAGACAGAGACACAGGTCAGGGGAACTTCACAGTGATGGGTGGGAGGGAAGGGAGGGGTGGGTTAGGGCAGCTGGAGAACAGACACTGCGGTTTCAGAGGACACACGAAACCACAAGAAAGCCATATGCTGGTCAGAGTCAGATTTCTTTTTACTGACCGGCATATGAATACACAAAACACTTAGTGTATGTAAAATCACAAATGCCCACATCTGTTAAAATCCTACCTAAATATAAATATCTGACAGGGATGAGCTTTGTAAATCATTTCAGGTAAAAATGATAATCAAATACTGCTGGTTATTTTAGGAAATCAGATGACCTCTGACCATTATCACAAGTAGAAAACAAGGCACGGTATATTCACGATGAATATGTAGAGCTCCAATGTCCACTGGGCTAACACAACCACAACCAACACCACAAGCAGCATGATGTACACAGTGCAATCACTCTCCAAAAATCAGCCGACAGCACGCGTACCTTCTGTCCACAATAATCTGAAATCATGATGTTAATGCACACAATAACACCTGGTTTAAATACCAAAGCACAAACACAAATGCTTGCAAAAACTGGACATGATATGATATGATATGATATGGCACAAGGAAATCCACAACTACAACAGATGCTTTTTCAGATTTTTTTTTTGTAAAGTATTTCCATGGCATGATGAAACAATTTGCTTTAATTTCTTTTTTTTTTTTTTTAATCAAAAAAGAAATTTGTAAGAAAACCAAAATGTGACCAATTAAAACGACTTTCATTATGCAATTTAGAAAGAAGACTGAATGCAACATGGAAATGTATATATGTGTTATTTAAGCTGGTTTTTTCAGTGTTTATCCAAGGAGAGTTGTGATTAACATTCTTGACTTGAAAAAAAACTTTGATGGGAATACAAGAGAGAGAAAGAGAAAGCACAAAGTAGAAAAAAAAAATCTGAGCATCTTGGACATAACACTTAAAAGCATGAACAAAGACACAAATAAATCAATAAATGAAGAGTCAAGACAGATGGAGGTGAATGGGAGAGGCTACACACACTCCATAGTGGCGGGTGTGGCTTTGAGGGAGCCTTCCTGCCAGTTTAGCACAGGCACAGGAATGCAGGTCTCACTGATGGTCTCCTGACAGCGAAGGGACAGGGGGGGCCCGCTATCAAGTAGCAGCTGAGCGTTGCTTTGGACTGTCTCCACTACAGAAGAAGGTAGAGGGGCAGGAAGTGCAGAGGTCACAGGTGGTTTTAGAGGTAGAGGGCCAGGTATGCAGATATGGGGACAGAAGGCCAAGAAGGAAAGAAGACAAGGAAGACAAAAACATATGAAGCAAGAACCACTGAACATGAGACAAGAGAGACTTGAGAAAGAGCCAAGCCTTAGTGAACTCCAAATATTCGGATCACAACTATTCCTGAGTCATAAACCAGTCAAATCCGCCTGTTCTAAGATTGACAGCAATCTCATATTTGTAATCTATTTTTTTAATTTCTTATTTTAAAGTATGCCTCCATGTGCCATTAAAATTTACAAATATTATTAACTAGTCTCACAAGAAGGACCAGATGATAATCACGTATGGTCCACTGGATCCATTATTTTACTTCTGGGTAAAATAGAATAAAAAACCTGGCCTGAAACAATTCAACATTTTCTTGCTTTTACAGCTCAGTAACTCTCGTGAAACTCGTTGCTGAGCCCTGGGTCCTGATTTAATGTTCGTAGGTACGTATTTTAGTATAGAGAAAGGTCCTTACACAGTATCCAGCTCGTATCTGCGTCTTTTATCTGAACCAATAATGGTCAACTATTTGTAGACACAAGTTAACTTGTAGCTCTAGGAGTAATTTGATTAAAATAAACATCAGCAGACCATGGCCACATTAAGACGATAAAATACTTCACAGAAGATGCTGAAGCACAAACAGTAGAAAAATGGTTCATTTTTCTTTGAGACTCGTGAATGAACTCATTCTGTGCTACAAAGGCATGTGTTGTCTAGGGCATGCATCAATGGACAAAAAAAAAAGACAGTGGATAATCAATATTTGAAGTGTCAGCTGATGTAATCTTAAATTAAAAGGATAAATTATAGTGAAATTATGAATTTATGAATTTTTGCATTTGTGTCTGTGCTGAATCCAAGTTGAGTACATTATTCTATAATGTGTGACTGAATGTTTAATGCGGTTATGAGGCATTCAGGTACGCTTGCTGAAAAGGACTCACCCAGTAGGGCAGAGTTTCCATCTCCCAGGGGAAAGCGCTGGTAACGGGGCACGTTGAAGGGAGGGAGAAGGTGAAATTTCCGCTCCAGCAGAGGTTCCAGGCGGGAGGCTGAGGGATCAGCTGGATGGAACAAGTTATAAACCTGCTGACAAGCAGGCCGCAGCTGTGCCACTAGGGGGAGAAATCAAACCA
Source organism: Arrhamphus sclerolepis (assembly GCA_037176975.1). Classification (NCBI taxonomy): domain Eukaryota; kingdom Metazoa; phylum Chordata; class Actinopteri; order Beloniformes; family Hemiramphidae; genus Arrhamphus; species Arrhamphus sclerolepis. The sequence goes on along the minus strand of JBAMYA010000024.1, from coordinate 7,007,375 downwards.
AAGATATGAGAAAAGGGAATACAAGAGGGAGAAACATGAAGAAACTATGCAACAGTCCATCCATTTTTAATATTGGCTTCATCCTCTTCTTCATGGTCACTGGGAAGTGAAGGGAGAAGGTTGGGAGCCTCTCCAGCTTTCAACAGGCAAGAGGTGAATTACACCGTGGAGTACACCATGGACAGGACTTCAGTCCATACAAGGGCCACGGAGAGACAAAGAACCACTCATGCTCACACTCACACTCACAAACAATTAAAAGCAGCCCATCAGCTTAACCTGTATGCTCTGGAATGTGGGAGGAAGCTGGAGTATCTATAAAAATTCATGCAAATTCCACACAGATACAATCTTCTTGCTGCCAGGTGACAGTATTAACCATCACACCACTGTGCACTCAGCTTCTTTATATAGCTTCTCTAAAAACATACAAATTGTACTGGCAGTATTGCCCAGATACGATAAAATGAAATACTATGATGATAATGTGGCCAAAAAGGTACTTCAATATATTTCCACTTGATAGAAGCCTTTCCTTTTTCTTTTTTTTTTTACTAATTCGCTTTCGCAGATAGGACAGCTGATCGGATACTTTTGTAAGCATAATCAATGACTGCTAGAATTACTTTCACAATGGGATATTTGCATTCCAAAGCATGAAAAAGCTCACCATCCAACATAGGAATCACCGTCTTCCTCAGGGCGAGTACTAAGCCCAGTGGAGAACCAAAGAGGAAAAAGTCAGACACCTCAAAGTCAAACTTCCCCAAGGAGCTTCCATCCAGCATTGTGCTGCTGCTTGACCTCCGTGACGCAGAGTCATTCCGCAAGACACTAGAGTGCAAGCTGGAAGGACGGCACAAAATCAAATCCTTCTTTAGAACGAATTCTGCAATACATTCCTGAAAGTCTGAGGTGAAACAAAGGAATCTGTGCTGCAAGTGTTTTTAATTAACCTCTAGGGACGTCATCTCACACACTCAACACACCTGGACAGGAAAGCCTGGTGTTGCTTTATTGTGTCCAGTTCGTAAGTGGAGGAGTCACTTCTCTTGCGTGGCAGCTGCCTCTTGGTCTCGTCATTTGCACCGGCGCAAGGAATATCAATGTTACTCCGACTGAGGTGGCGGCTGCCCTCCAACGTTGGAGATGCTGATCCTTGTCCACAGTTGACAATTATGCCAGGAGAGAGGAGGTCCTGGTCCTATGTGGACAATTCATTAATGTGTTATAAAGACAAAAAAAACAAAGAAAAACCATACAAACCTTATTCATAAATGGCACTATTATAATGAAAAATGAATGTTTTAGGTTTTTCTACGATTAATTTAAATATTTTAACATCTCTCACAAGCTGATTGTTTTTGCCTCTTACCTGGACACTGATGACACTGCCCCTACGACTGCTATTCTGGCTTTCATTTACTGTGGGATTGCTATTGCACAGCGCATCAAACCCCAAGATTCCTCCCACACAGTCCCCGATGAGGCAAACCTGGAGACGTCAAGGATGAGAAATGCTAAACATGACTTTCATGATTACAACTTAGGTTTACTTGCAATGCAGATACATTTGTTAAGATTGTTTTTCTTATGAATTCTAATAAAGGATACTAAAATTTAACAATCCATGCAAAATAAATGTACACAAAAATGTGAGAATGCAACTGTGAGAGACAGCAACTGACCTGACCAGAGAAGGCAGCTCCATCCAGAGACTTTATAAAATCAGCATAAACCTGGTTGGCCCGAACAATAACAGTGGCCACAGCCTCCTGGTACTGTGGAGCTGAGGTAGCCAGAAGGGGCAGAGCGGCTAGTGGGATATGGTCCTGACTGCTAGACAGACAGCTTTCATCATAACTGTAAGGGCTAAGGCTGTTATTGAAAAAGAAAAAAAAAAAAAGGTGTGAAGAAATAAACAGAACAAGAGGATGGCCATCAGAAGCTGCACTTAGGTGGTTTTCATTGTAAGAAAACAGCCAATAAACACAAACCTTCAATCAATACACACAGTGCTTGGGGCTGGCAGAAAAACGTGTCTCCACTTACTTAGACACTAAAGAGAAGGCCTCGGCACAGATGGCGGGGCAGGGCACCAAGCGAATGGCGATGCGTCCCAGCGCAGCAGGGTAGTGAACACGCATGACTGTGTCAAAAGCTGTACTAATGGTGTTGACGTCGGCCTGCTTGCTGTTCTGGTCCCCTCCACCTGTATCCAGGATGTTCCCTCCATGAAGGACCAGGATTAGCACATGGATCTTGGAAGGCTGGAGACACTGCTGGGACGAGCTCTCCTAAGACAGTGGATTAAAACAAGGGTGGGGGGCTAGTGAGGAACAGCTTTTTTTTTTAGTTTTCATAGTTTACCTGTTTAATCAGTATGACCAAAGACAACATATAGGAAACAGGTAATGACAAAAAAAAAACCAAACAAAAAAAAACCCAAACACATATAAACAATAATGCTTTTGCAGTTAGGATAGGTATACAATCAGTTTTAGTTACAGTTCATCACTTCTTTTGAGTCCATATTCTAAAACATGGACCACTCAGCAGACATCTTTTTACAACCACTGAGGGACAGAGAACCATGAGGGGAAACAGCAGTCAGCCTCCACCTGGACAACTGATTGATGAACAGCAAACAACAGTCATGCTTCCAGAGGACGCCACATTAAATAGTCCACCATAATGTGCAGTTTTGTCTACTACCTCTGACGCAAAACTTCACATTTTTATAGCAGCACTATATGTACACTCAACACCACAGCTGTAAGTACAAGGGGATTGTAGAAGGGAGGGTTGGTGAGATTGAAGAATACACACAGATTTGGGTTTGGGCAATGGCAGAGAAAAAGGGAGGGGGCGGTAAGTACTGGGTTGGTCCACATGGGTTGGATCTTCCTGGGGGACGTCTGTACCCCACAGTGCACTGCGGCCAAAATGTTTACTTACTGACTGGTGCCTTGTTACGAGGATGGTAGGAATGGGGGAGCTATTGGCTTGGCCGCTAAGTGAGTCAGGCATCTGAACACAAGAGGACAGGAAGGCTCAGGGACACAGCCTTTCTCTCATCCTCCAACGTCTACAGTCTAATAAAAAAAACTTGTCATTGGGACAAAAACTTAAATCGAGGTTAGCAATATGTTTGGACTCTGAGGGGATCGTTTCTTTTTTGCATAGTTCTTCAGAAATATTCATGTCAGACATCGACTAGCACCAGAAGAAGCTGGTTAGGACTACCGTTCACAAACACCTGCAATGTTCCACACATACCTCATCTAGTCTGTCCTCAGTTGTTGTTCTTTCATAATCCACTGTGATTTCCTTAAAGAGCTCCCCTGAAAAATACACGTACAAAATTTTAATGTAGTGACATGGGACTCTGCCAATGAAAGGAAGGGCCTGCAAGTCATCTTCATCGTACCAGGAGTTTCCTCTGCATCTGGTGCTTCGATCTTGTCCATGAGATCATTGGAGTTCCATTTGGTCATTTCCTTTGGGAAGACCTCCTCACCATCCGAGAGATCCTCTGCAGGGGGAACACCAGAAATATTGTGATTTGCCAAAAATATAGTTATTTGCCACTCGTTTGTCAGTACTGCAGTCGTATGATTGAGCTCCAGATTTCTTTGCATAGATGATGTATATGATACAGCAAACGTAAGGCTTCCCAAAAGACACCAGATGGATTTATGATATTCATTGTGGTGGCCATCAATGCATTAGCTTTATTATTTTCTAATACACAAACACACACACACATATATAAATACATATATATACACACACACATACATATAAACCTTTGTTTTCATAGATTTATTTTTCATTTCCCTAATGACAGATATTTATGCATGTGTGAACATCTGACCGGAGCTGGTGTAGTTTTGCAACCATGAAAAAATAAATAAATAAATAAATAATCTATCATGCTATTAGTTATTTGGTGAAGGGGTTTAGTGTGCATCTTGTTTTCATTTGCATATATGGACTAGATAATCCATCAAAATTAATCCACCATTTCAAAAGAAAGATTCAGGACTTAAAATTGACCCTTTTTATGCCATAATTTTTCAACTGGTGTGTTTTTATTTTATAATAAACAGAGCACTCCCTGTAGTTTATTCTGGCTTGTGATAACGAATAAAATCTTTAATTCTAATCTTAATAAAACTTTAATTCAGCAAATTCTTTTCACATCAACATTAGCTGGACTTCAGTTACATAACACACAGTTTTGCACACAAATGGAAATCTTTTTATTTCATAATGACTTGCTCTGAGCAGCAACTTGCATCTTCAGCAAGTTTCACCAGTGGAAGAGACTTGATGTGTTCATGAGAAGATGAATCTTATGAAATAGTTTCATATTTCCTGAGTTGCTTCAATATATTTGATTTTTTTTCTCCCATTAAGCATAAAGTTTAGGTGCAAAGTTTAATTAATATCTATTAGATCAACAGAATTTGCCAAATTCAGCATCAGCGGCTGATTCAAACTCAATATTAAGCCATGGAAAAGTAAAAAATTGAATGTTATATGTGTTATACATTTAAATTCAAAGATACTTTATTAATCCCTGAAGGGATATTAACTACATGTTTTCTAGGTGAAGCATTCCTTTACACCAGAATGGAGAATATATCACTTAAAAACAAAGTGTAATATGATTCTCAAATATATTTAATAGATGACGAATCCAAGAAGACCAAACTTTAAGAAACAGAAATCTGAGCTTATTTTCACATGTGAGCACACATTTGTGTTTGGATGTAAAAGTTCACCTTTTTTTAAATCATGTATAACTGCGTATTTCATACAGTTGTCTCTGTAGTGTTTAAATATGTCAATACATCATAAATAACTGAAATGGCCATTGGAGCATAACAAAGATAATAGCATTTAGTGTACCTGATACGTGGGGTTGTGCCACCAATTTATGATGGCAAAAGCACAAATTAAATCAATTCAGTTGATAAAATGTATAGTGGTGTCACTTCAGACATCCAACACACAATAATTAATCCTAAACATGAATACTGCAGCACATAACAGATGACTGTATGTCAGAACAACTCATTGCAATAATTGCACTGCAGTTACAAGCAGATAATCATTAAACTGGATGTGTGTGGACACTAATGAGCGCAGCAAAGTCAGGGTCAATATAATAAATGATGCAGCATGTTCAGTTGTATTCTTGTTTCATTATTATGAGACGATCTCAGCACACAAACACTGGTTTGAAGGGTTTCGTTTATTTTCTGGACATCTGATGAATTGTATAAAGGACTCTGTATGTGTGTGTATTTAAATGACAATGGTTGAGCATGTTGAGAGACTGGGGGCGGGGGCAGAGACGATTGTGCTTTCTGAACATGACGCCAGGAAGAGACACGCAGCCCGTGTCCGCAGCCAACTGATCCTGTAGGGGAGCATGGTTGTTGCACCACACCCACCTATTTCAACTGCAGCCCCAAAGCATGCTGGGTATCTGGGAAGCTTAAGAACTGATCTGTGGTTAAAGAGATGCATGCAGAGTAATTTGAAAGAGGAAAGATGCAGGTTCTGAGAAAATTGGGGAAAAAAAACAAACAAACAATAAAAACCCAAAACCTTTAATTCAAAATCAGAAGTAGCCATTACCATGAGCATCGAAAAACTCCTCATCTGAGCTGTCGTCTGAGTCCCGTGCTATGCTCTGCATCCTCCACTCTGAGATACTGTGACGTGATGGGCTCACTGAAAGAAACACACATAAACAAGAGAGAGAGAGAGAGAGAAAAAATCACTGTTATTGTGAGACATGCTTTTTAGCTTGTCACCCCACCACACCACACACACACACAAAGAAATATTGCAGAACCTCCTACCCCTCCTCACACATGAACAGTGTTACATAAACATGCAACAGTCTCTTTGCTGCACTGCTTCATCACAGATGGAGTGGTGGTCAGGGGTACTTTACAAAAAGTGGTGCCCAGTCTACAAACAGAAAAAAAAAACTACAAGAAGGCCAAAAGCTAAAAACCAGCTGAGTAGAATGGTGATACTAGATGCTGTCCTTGTCTATCACACGTCTTCAAGTTGATGCCTCATATATCGTTAGTGCGGCTAAAGAGAGGGCTGTCAGCACACAAAAGGAAACAGAGGTGGTGGTGGGGTGTACTGGGGGGGAATCACTTGAGGAGCACAAGCTTCCTCAGATCTGTGATGTCAGCCCTGCTGCTAAAAATAGCTTGACAGTGACCACAGGGAGGGAGTTACAGGGCGAAACAAGGGATGTTGGAGCAGACTCAGGGTCAGTGCGATAGTTACAATGACGCTTGCTTAAAGAAGGGAGGCACTACATATGGGTCTGTTCAGATGTATGATTTAAATCTTAATGTGTTAATTAATTAATGTTTCTAATTAGAAAAAAAAGAAGAAGAAAAACAACACACAGCAATGAAGAAGTTAAACCATTAAAGTTGACAACAAAGGAAATAATGACATTATCAATAAAATGAACAATAAACATCATCTGCATACCAAAAAGCCTACTCCTAATATCTTCAACATTTTATATTATTATATTATATATATGTACATAATCACTATTATTGTTTACAATCTCAGCTGATGAACCTGACACTGTTTACAGCACTGAATGTCAGGCTTCAGTTCATATCACTTTTGCCAATTTGGTAATTTTATCAGGCATTTTTCTTTTTCTCTTTCAAAGAAGACGAACTAAACAACTTTATGAACCAATCGCTGCTGCTTAGTAAAGGTGCACCAATGCACCTCCTTTGTGCATCTACTCAGCGGCAAAGAGGAGCAAGCACCAGCACCCATGAATGAATGTTTTACACTTGCTCAGTGATGTTCTTGTGATTTGTTACTCAGGCAGAGGCTGCTCACTGTGGGAGAGGAAAAGTAATTAAGACACTCTGTCACTTCTACCTTCCTCACCAAGTGATAATTTCACATGCAAAAATAACAGACATTATGTGTTGGTCTTTTTTTTTTTAATACAGCAGTTTACACAAATAAAAAATGGAATTCTTTAAAGCCCTACTAACTGTAATTGTGATTGTATATAAAGGAAGTCCAGAAGTGCAACTCCTGTGGAAGGATAACGCGTGACGATTCCCAGAAGTAAGGTGAACTGTAGAGGGGAAAGCCATGTGAACACATACTGAATAAATTCCCAACACAGAGGCAACACAAGTGAATAGTTGAAAATGCTTTTCACCTCCTCTCTTGGATGAGCGAGAGGATCGGGATGAGGTGGACCACTGCTTGGTGAGTACACCTCGTGGCTGCAAAGTGTCTCCTCCTGAGCTGGCAACCACAACATCTGCTTCAATGGAGCTGATTGCTTCTTTAACCTCCTTGTTTTTGTCCGGAGACGGTGCACCTTCATTGGCTTCGGTCGCCTCCTCTGCCTGACAAAATTGGGCCATTTTCCTGGCCAGGGCCAGCTGAGTTTCCAGCTCAAGCTCCCTGATGTCCTCTATGGTGAGACCATACCACTCATCTTGCCAACACCAGGCCTGCCGGTGGGCACGCACCATCACCTTTCTCAATCCTAGAGAGACGAAGGAGGACAAATGCATTAAATGTTTTTTGCAAACTTAGACATGAGGGGCATTTGTATAACTGTTAGTAAATATGTTAACACAATACAAAGAAGAAAAAAAAGTTAACATTTTGTTATGGTCTACTCACCAACATCATGAATGAAGCGCTCAATCTTGGACTGCATACCCCAGTAACGAAACTCCACTTTGCACAGTTTGTAGGCACACATGATGGGAGTCTTCCCTGGGTTATTGTTGTACTCCTCTATCCAGTCATCTCTGAGGGGACCTCTCTGTGTCTTGACCGACTTGTAAAGTCTTGGGTCTTCCTCTGCTTTGTACTCATGCGGGGCGATGGGATCTGTCACTATATCGATTGGGTCTGCAAAAGAAAATCCATTTTTAGACAGGAACGACTGGGCCAGGTGCTGTGATTGAATTGAAGAAACAAGGTTCGTGTGGTTTCATGATCATGGCGTAATACGTGCTTAAGAGGGGGGAAGCGTAAAAACCTGTTTCAGCTTGTGTTCAACACCTTTGCATTCCTTTTAGAACTGAATTTCTCACAACATACCAGATACACAAGACAGAGAGATTGATTAAAATAATTGAAAACAACGTTGGAACTGGGTCACTCCATTGCCCAACAGCTATTCATTTCTTGGAAGCTTGGCACGTAACCCCCCCACCCCAATAGATATAGTACTGCCTCATCCACTGCTTATGCGTGTGTAATAAAAAGACAGCTTCAGTATCTAACCAAATTTAACTCAACTAGTCATACGAGTCTGACCTCTGAATAACAAAGAACTAATGTTTAATAAAACTGGTACTTGGAGCATCTAATGCACAGCTACTACCAAGTAGAGCAGGAAAATATCTTGTTCTTGTTTGTAGATGTGGCCAATTCCCAGTTAAACTAGTGTGACAATTGTATTCAAATATTAATGTTTGCATTGATGTAATGGTTCAATGCGGATACCAAATGGTCTCACCAATAGTCCTTTGCCTCTTGTCTGCTGCAGACAAGTTGAAGACATCTGCTTGATTGCCTGTGTCAGGCTTGTAGTAGGTCTCAATATCAATGGAAAACTTCTCAACAAATGGACAGGTGTACCTGGAAGAGATGAGGTAATAAAATTAACAAAATCAAACAAGCAATACTCAAAAAAACAAAACAAAAAAACAACAACAAACAAACAAGATTTAATTATTTATTGCCTTTATTCAGAAAGTAACTCTGACTGACGAGCTGAAGCTAAGTGACAACAGATCCTTACTATTGAGGACAGGGGTCATGTGAGCCATGCCCAGCTGAGGAATCTGCAGTAAAACGGTGCAGTTAAACCGTCACACGTTGATTAGATGCGTCAACAAGCACTTGTGCCCTCTGTCGATATTCTGACAGTACAGTCTAGGTCACATCTCTCTTCAGCACATTCACATCTCTACATTTATCAGGCCCCACACAGACGAACTGAGTGTCACTGACAATAGGGAGTCACTGACGTTTCGCTGTGCAGCATGTTGGCCATACGCCAGTCTGATGGCCTGCTTTGTAATATCATGAGAACTTGCTCTGAGGCCTTGACTCCGTCCAGGCTATTTCTTTATTTTGGACATGACGTCCACAATGGCATTGTGATGCTAACTGTTTATAACATTTGTGCAGTCTACTGAATATATATCGCATCTGAGTTATTATCTCGTACACAAGGTGGGAAATAATTTGTCCATGAATATTTGAACATCTACCAGTCGCAGCTTTGGCCACTCACATGTATCCCTAATCTATGAAAACTGTGAGGCTGAGCAGCCTGAGGTAAACGCTCAGTCGCATTTTACAGATTTATTGGAGGTGGCTTTCTCACAGGAGGAAAACTCACCTAGTGCGGGTGTAAGGATAGGCATTCCAGGACTCCTCCTCAACTCTCAGAGCCGCTTTAGGCAGAATAGAACGAAACCAGCTGGGAATGTGCATGCCAATGTGGTAGACCTTGTGGGTGTATTGGCCTATCCCACCTGGTCCATCAGTGTAGGGCTTATTTTCAAGGATCTCCACCCCACTGCCTTCACCACAGCTCTCCTCTCTGCTCTTTTTCTGTAAGATAGGTTAAGAACATGTAAATGCACTTATACAGTGTTCACGTTTACATACTAGAAGTTCGCTCAAAATACAAAATATCACATGTTCTGAAACAGATGTTTAGACATAGAAATTAATTGATGTGGTGCAACAGTCTGGGTGGTATATCATTTAATCACAGATGGAGGAAGTGCAGATATCAGACTGTCAGACTGACTACACCCCACTGCCAACGCCACCACCAATATCCACCCACACAAACCCACACTAAGATTAATAACATCATGAAAGATATGCCAGCTCTGAATAGCAAATGAGGAGGGCAAAAAAAAAATACACTCATACAGCCACACCTTTCCCATATTTACATTTCAGGTGCAAAGTAAAAAAAAAAAAAAGGCTGGGTTGAGTCAGCGGATGCAGTTGCAAAATTATGGCCAGATGAGTTTCAAAGACAAGGTCTTGACACACGGAAGAAGGTTTGAGATTGTTGTGAAATCAGTGAAATAAGAAACCTAAACAGTAAAGCAAAGTCCAATTGCTGACAACAGGGAGAAAAAAAAAAAGAAAGGAAACAACAGCACAAAGATTGTAAATGTCAAAGATTACTGACTTATCTACATACTGATGTATGTACATTGTAACTTCCCTAGGTGATGCTAGGGAATCAGCGGAGTCTCAAAGAGGAAGCCATGAGACATCCAGCACTCTGGACCTCATTACCTCTGACAGATAATTCATTAGCCACCCACCCTGCTCTCAACAACTCAGACACAGCTCCAAAGACACAGCACAGACGCCACAGCACCAACCAACTGGCAAAAACACACAGCCAGTACACAAGACAGGGACTCAGCAGTCAAGCATACTCTAGCTGAGATAAATGTCCTGGTTACTGAGTACTACATGTACATAATCATTACGAGAATGTTTGCTGTGTTAGATTTACACACATAAACAACGTTGTACATTAACAGATGCAGGCAGGCAAGGTTTAATGAGGGAAAATCTACCTTTAAAAGCAAATAAAACACAAACCCATCACTGGACTAACTCTCCAATGTAATTCCTGGCTTGTGATTGGACTGTCATATGCAACGTCCCTTTTCCTTCTCTCTCAAACGATTACTGATTCTTTCTGGTTCCAGGAATCCAGGTATTTTTTCCAGTCCAGGAATTAGCTGTTCCCATGAGGGAAAGAAAGGGGATAGATAACATGCTTGAACTTAAATGAAGCCTGAATGTAATGTAAGAGTCAAATTAATACGGAGCACTTATATACTTCATGGCTCAACGTTGAATATATAGTACCTTTTGGCAATGTGTGTTTTAGGTCCAGCTCTAAATCCTTTGGCACAAAGGACTCTGTTTCACTGACATTTCTTTAAGTAGCATGCAAATGGTTGCAAAACCCACCCAAATCATGTGTATAATATTGTACATGTTTAGATCCCACTGCTGTGACAGGATGGGAGTCACATCCTGGTTTTTTCCTTTGGCTGTCAACTAAGGGAGGCATGTTTCCTGGTAGAGATGCTACTCCTGTCTTAGATCCACAATTACAGTTGCTAAGACAAAACTCAACAGATCTGTGTAATGGTTGAGACAAAGTGAGAAACTCCAAAATGTGATTATCACATTCTGCATTCTCTTTGTACATTTCTACATATCCCTATACAATGAAAATTAATTCCAATATGCTATTAAATCAGCAAACGATACAAAGGCAAAAGAAGTAAGAGGTGAAATGGGGTGGGGCACTGCCTGTTGAGATGCAGACATGGCCAGGATGTCCTAAGGCCCTGGCTTCAACTGTGAGGTCTATAGCGGGATTGGATCACCGTCAGACAGGCCTACATATAACAGTTGCCCTGGTAACATACAGCAATGAAGTGAGGGAAGGCATTCTTTTTCTTTTGTTTCCGTCTCACTCCTCTCCCATTTCTTCTTGTTCCTCCATTGCAGTCTCTCTTTCCTTTTTCCTCCATTTCCTCTTTTCATTCAGTCTTTCGTGAGCAAAACCTGACCACTGGCATGCTGCTGATGTCATGGTTGCCATAGTAACAGAAGCCTTCCAGCAATGAGGCTGTGTAGAGACAGTGAGGTCAGTGAAAAGGTAACTGTGGGTCAATAATGTAAAAGTCACTCACATGATTTGTTTACACGCTGGACGGTGCACACTGGCGCCCGATTTTCATAGACAAAAACTTTGCATAAACCTGCTTGCACACATTTATGCTCTTTTACACAACACCCTGTCTGAAGAAATCTATGCTTGCAACAAAGCAGTGAAATTGTGAAAGTGAAATTCCGTTTTGGATTTTGTAGAATTAACTGTCCAACAAAACAAAAGGCCAAAGAAATTTGAAAGCGTGTAAAAAAAAAAAAAAGTGATGCAGTGACTAGTTTGTGCGATCTTGAAACATCATTTATGTCAACAGTATTACCTGTATGTTTGGTGCACCATGAGGTGCACACGAAGAGATTAACAGAGCATCAGTTGAATTATTCAATAGGAAGGAAAATATGTTCATTTAGAGACTTTAACTTCTTTATTGGTCTGTAATCATTTAAATGTCCTATTTAAACAATGACAAGAGTTGTAAGCAGACAAGTAAAGAGAGAAAGAGAGAGAGAGAGAGAGAGAGAGAGAGAGAGAGAGAGAGAGAGGGCTTTTGAATCAATATAGCCGGAAAAAATCCTTAGCTTGTGTTGTCATACTGATAAAACAATGAAACTGAGGGAGAGGCTCCATACATTCACATTTTGAACTTGAAAGTATGATGAGCATTCCTAAAAAAAATCCCTCAATGATGGAAGCGATGCCTAAAACATAGCAGTATAAACCGAGTGAGTGATTTTATAACTCAAATATATCAGAAGCTGAATTACACTCTATTAAGCCTAGGTTAGAGAGAAAAGATTGCACTGTATTGAGTTTTGGAGGAAGTGGACCTTTCATGATTTTCTTGTTCACATTTTTGTGGTTCTGATTTCGTAAAAGAACAAAGGTCACCTTTTTTTTTTTAAAATAACCACAAGATGACAAGATCACAGAGTTCGTCAACATTCCTCCTCAAACTGGCACGCAACTTGTTCTTCAGAAACTGTAAACCTGACAGTTATACGCTTTACATAACCTTTCAGTTAGCACTCCAACAAACTGCACAATGTGTAGAATCAAGAACCAACACGAAACACGTAAAAATGTTTACAGCACATGTGAGCAATACTAACTAAATAAAGACTTTCAGAACAGCCTCAGTCACTGTGCATCTCCTCCATCATAATTTTCTATAATTAACTGCTCACATTGTTTCTGGTGGTACCAGCATGATAAATAAATCCTTGTACATGGCCTTTCCTACTCAGCAGTGGAGTAAAGTACCTCTAAGTAGGAAAGGCCTGTTTATGCAGCTTTTGCTATCCTGAGAAGCTTTAACACAGACCCCCTGTCTGTAGCTGAAAGAACTGGTTTGACAAATGAATATGTCCAACACAGACAGAGCAGCTATGCCCATCTCTATCTCAGTAGTTTGCCTGCAGTTATATTAGGGTGGAATCACTGTCCTTCTGCAGAAACATTTAGTCTGACAACTGAAATCAACCCGCTTCAGAGTTTAATTTGGATAATCCATCGGCATAAAAGCGGTCTTTGTTCTTTTACCCCACTAACGTCACACACTGTGTGACCACTTATTTCATAACCGTTTGCAATGAGACGATGCTCTTGAGAATTCTTAGAGTTGGTTTATCTTTTCACCAGAGGCTTTTTTTTTGTTTGTTTGTTTTTTTTAAATAGCCCATTGATTACTTAATTTGCTCACTTCTGTGTGTATAGGTGAGTCTTGTAGTGAGGAATGTGTCGTATCAAGCTCACCTGGATCATATAGAGCTGGGCGATGCGGTACTCCTCCACACTCATGGGCATGGGGATGCGGTACTCTTTAATGAGCATGGTGACTCTTAGAGAAGGGGGAGAGGGGGATCAGGGAGAAGACTGACAAGGGAATAGGGGTAGGGAGGGGCAGAGGGAAGGGAGGGGAGAGGGAAAGAAGAGACTCCGGATGCTCCTATACGTGACCTGTCAAATCGGCAGATGAAGTCCACATTGATGGTCCCTGTTGACAAGAGGAAAATACAAAAAAATGAGGTGTGAGAAGTGGTAAATGATGAATGTCTAAAAACAATGTTTCCTCAAACATGTCTCCATCAATCAAGAGCAGAAATCAGGTGAAAAATAATCCATCATGTTAAAAATCATACGAAGGATTGAAGCTGTGAAATTCTAAAATGCACAAACAAGGACATATTCCCGTGGCTCACGTGCCGATGAAGCAGAGAGAGGAGCTGTGGTGGCATTCAGGACATGCTCTGCGTAGTTATATATATCTGGTTCAGTCCCTGGCACCGAGGAGAATCATTAGTGTTTGCCTCCATCCAGCATCGTACTTTCTGGTAAGACGCTTCCCATGATCAAATTCCCTTCTTATACCCAGGCCACGGCTCACTGTGAAAGGTGGAGGGGGTGGCCCAAGTCCACAGACTTCACCCATGCGTTGCCGACAGTTTCAACAGTCACCCTTCCAGCACCGTCACATGTAGGGCTCATTCAGCGTAAGAAGGATTACATTTGAGAGGGGACCATTACATAACTTTGTTAGAGGCCCCCCATGCATGATCAAGGTTTCACAAATAGCAGCCTTAGAGTTACACAAAGCATTGTTTTCAAACCACTGGGCTGATAGGGGTAGGTGTAGGCTATACATACCCAACGTGTGGGTGGCGTAAGTTGCAGAGCTCTGCTTTGACCACTATGGAAACTCTCCAAAGCTAAGCAACTGCAAAACAAGATGATAAGTCTAAAGCCCTGAGCGGAGTTGTAGTGGTCAGTTAAATGTTGTAACTGTCAGCAAAGGTGAAGATAAGTCAATCCAAAAAGAGTGATATCCATCAGAACTATGAAGAATTATCCCAAAGTGAGTAATGCACACACAAAACACACATTAGTGCAATCTCTTCAGAGAAATCAGGTTAATATATTGAAGGTGAAACAATTAAGAGAAAAAAGTAATGTTATTTATTCACTGATTTGGATATGCAGTGTTGTGACTTAAATCTCCAACAATCAGTCAACAGTCAAAAAAATATTAAAGTCTAAAAGGTCTGGTTAATGAAGAAACAGCTCAGTGTGCAATCAGATAGATTTGATCAAAGAACAACTGGCAGAATTTTACTGTAAAAGTATCTGGGTGTAAATAAACCACCTCCATTTGGCCGTCAAAATGTGCCAACACAGCACTGTATAACCAAATATTCAATCATTTCTAACATATGGCAGCAGCTGGACAAAGCTTTGGAGCACAGCCATTGTGTCTAATCACACTAATCACTCTAATATTCCCACTGCGTCACTTATCCAGCAAACCAAGGGCAGCTTTGGTGAGGCTGCTGATGTTACCAATAGTCCTGGTCTTCCACCTATTGGCTGCTTACTTCTGCAACAGCTCCCCAAAGACACTTAGATCAAATAAGACTGCTGACGCACCACAGGAGTGTGTTTGACTTGTCAACGTGGAGCAACTAGCTGCTTACTTATAAACTGAGAGGTGTTCTGGTTTGAGGAAAAAAAAAAAAAAGAAAAAGTCTAAGTTTTTCATGCTGAATCCTCAGTTTACACAGAGGAACAATGCACCAGCAAAAATCAGAGCAGAACACCACATTTTGCTGAAAATAACTGCACTCTTGGGAAAGAGCGAAGATGAAACTAGGCTAGCTGATGAGGCCTGGAGCAAGAGCCTGCAGCTCAAAAGCCCAAAAGGTTCTCTAAATATTAAAGCCAATATTTAGAGGGAGCAAGGTCACGGTGCGGTTCCTTTTCAACAGGAAAAGAGTGACCATTTGCTTGAAGCATAGCTCAAAAAAAACAAAACAAAACAAAACACGGCAACAATTTGGGTCCATGTTGCAACTCTTAATGTTTCAAAGAATTTTCTCTTGACTAGTGATAATGCACATGACTGCTTCACATACAGTATATGTTATTCATTCGTTGCAAAATGCTTAAATAAATCCTTTGACTGCCCTGTTTGCTAGAGAATGATCTCAGTGTAATTAAAATTCTCGCACCCAACAACTAAACGCTAGAAAAGGAAGTGACAGTAGGTATGTAAAAGGAGATAAGAAACAGACAGAAAGACAGGAAAAGCAACAGACAGCTTAACTGTTTCAAGCTGCAGAGTCACAGCCTTGCTCTTTCTAGCAGGATGTATTCGGAGCCAGTGGTGTTGACACTACACAGGGATTTGTAGTAATACATGTGTATTATGACACTAAGCAACAAGCAAGATGATGAGAGATGCATGTATCGCATGCATTTTAAAAAAGACCAATTGGAAGTGTCCTTAAATCAAAATATCACTTTTGATTGGCACAGAAGTACAAAAAAATAAAAATACTGAAAAGTTCCTTCTTTTTCAAAATGCTAAAATCCAATCCACCAATGCATCAATCAACCAACCAACTAATCAAATCAAAATTCTATGCAAATGGAGGTGAAGCTTTTAAAAACTGAGTAAAATAAATTTTACAATTGAAGTGAATGGCATCTACTCTATATTCTAACTACACGAATATCCTCAAAGAGCCTCGACTGCTGATGATTTATGCCTGCATCTTTCTGATTTCTTTCTTCTGAGATGGATACAGATGCTGCGTACAGCAGAGAACCTGTATTGCTCCATCCACCAGCAGCCTCCAGAGAATACTGGCACCATCCTTGACCCAGAAAAAGCACTCTCACACACAGAGTTTAAAAATAGCTCAGTCACAATAATCCAAGCATACGCAAGCAGAGTGCTTGACGTTCGTTCAGAGAATATGCTCATTCCCATCTAAAAATACAGTCTCTGCCCCCCTCTAGGCAGTGACGCAATAGCGGCACACGCCAATGCACGGCGTTCATCATAAAGCAGCTTCCAACGTTCTTGATCCTGTTTTAATAAACCAAAGCGGCAATAACTACCTGATACTATGAGTTTTGTTCCATCTTCCATCACAGTTACAGAGGTCTGTTTAACGCGTGGTCAGTTGTGGTGGCTGGTGGTGTACAATGCAACCTGTCAAATGGTGTGCCGAAGCACAACAATCTGTAGGAGCATGAGTTCCTAAAATAATGTTATTTCATTTGAGATTTGTCTTAAAGCAATTTCCAATTTGGCATTAAACTAAAGTCATCTGTAGATGGAAAATATAGCTTGAGACCAAAAGCTATATGCAAAGCCAACAGGTTGTCCTCAGGACAGAGAGCAACAGCTGGGCTTTACAATACTGGGAGGCTTTTCCTAAAGGCCATCATGGTGGCACTCTTTTAAATTTAGCCATGTTTTAAAGAACACCACCGAGTCGAAGTGGAGGGGTGGAGCACCACAGGACCTGATGAATCCCAGAGGAGTCATGTAGGAGTGGAGGCATTGCAGGCAGGGTTTCCCTTATGATGACTGACAAGAGGCAAGACCCTATTAAAATACAAATGGAAAATGTTACCCCTTGCACTGCCTAAAATACCACTGATCAGTTGCACAGCATTTTCTTAATATTGTCAGCTACGACAACTGCTGCACACGCAGCTTCAGTCAGTGACTAGAAGTCCTCACTGAGTTTATAGGCTTACCTACCAAGTCAGTTAAAATATGAAATAGATGGTGTGAATATTGTTAGAGATGAGATACATATGAGCGTATGCTAAACATAATACTCGGCTCAGACCATATACATTAGAATGTCTAATAAGATTAAACGATAAAAAGTAATTTCTCAGTGAGATAAACACGTAGGGCTCATTCCTCCAGCCTCCCCTGGTGGCTTAGTGGTAGAGCTTTCACCTACCGCATGGGAGGCCTGGGTTTTAATCCCAGTTGTGTCCCTGAAGGCCACTGACACATGAACTGGGAGTGGAGAAAAAGAAAGTAAAACTGCCCCCTCTATGCAGACTGCCTACTTTTATATTTATAAATTCAAACACTTCATTTGATACAATTAATTTTATCAACCAACCCTTTGAACGACTATTGGAAAAAATCTGGAACATTTCTGTACAGTATACAGGTGCAGTTTGGGAGGACAAAGCCCACAGTTGGCTCTGCTCGGCTTCAATAAAGAACACACGGAGTGAGTAAACATTTACCTTTACTCTCTGTTTGAAAAGTGGTTAAGGATCCTCTGTATACCAAATCACACAATGGCAAAAACAGTCTGAGTGATCCATTATTTAGTCAAACGTTGAGTGAGGGACGAAAACACAATGATCAATGTAGATGAAACATAATCAGAGCTCATGGGGAAAATAAAGATACCATAAAAAGGACGAGACAACTGTAGGTGCATGATCTTTTTCCCATGCGATAGATCTGCAGTACTGAGCTCTTACTCTTCCTGCTGCAATGTGGCTATCACCCCTCTCACATCTGTGGCCCGCGCCCTTCAACAAGCTACACAGGCAGGCTCCGCATCTTGCCCTTGTTCTTTTACTCATCATTGCAGTATAAAGGGACAGCTAAAAATACTTGACACTCCGTGTGCATCTCCTTCATTGTGCTCCTCCTCCTCCTCGTTCCCTTCCTCACACGGTAACCCTGCAAATAAGAACTGCCTCTACAAATGATATTTGAATGTTACTCTCTCTTTTTTTTCTGTTCTAACTTACAAAAAGGACGGACAGTTCTTTTCTTGACATTAGCTGCACACGATTCACATGGTAAACATAACTTGATACAAGTGAATATCACGGAGTCACATTGAGACTTTGAAGCAGCGGAAAACATAATAAGTTTTAGATATGATACCCAGCAACCATGTAATTAAATTCAGCATAAATAAATCTGGTGCCTAGTGACTGCTGAAAACTTTAAGCTGCTTGAATAATTGGAGCCATTGTTTCCTTATGCCTCAGTGGCGCTCATCAGTCCAGTGTTTTCAAAAAAATGGACCTGTTACATACCGACTCCATTCATCTCTAATCAACACCATGCTTCACTCTGCTGTCCAAAATTAGATGACCTTATATGCAAATCACTTTTGGATTAATCAGTTTTGTGCCAAGGTTAAATGAGGATCCTTATTTGCTGTCATTCTCTTCAAGCACTCAGACAACCTAATTCAACTGCACAGAGAGCAGTCTTATATAACTCCAGCTGATACAGGAAAGGAAAGCATTTCCACCGGAGCATTTTGTCCATTCCATTAACTAATTTGTGTTGCCAACAGGGGACAGCATAGGAAATGCTTTTGTACTTTTAGGCAATCTCTCCCAAGCATCTCCATTAGTCTCGCTGTGTGTGTTTTGCAGCTCTAGAATGCAGATTCAAATTATGTCCCTTTTTCAAATGTAGAACCTCATTCTATGGTACTTGTTCACAACTGACAGTACTAAAGCTTGACACAGTCACTTAGCTGAAAAAAACAAAACAACCCAGAAAGATTGAATATCACTGCCACTGGCAATCTCTCCCAACAGAGCAAAACAGCTTCGATTATACTGTACAAAGTGTAGTGATGCAGCTTAGATTACAGTGAGGTGATGACAACTACGTTCTAATTTCAGTG
Organism: Arrhamphus sclerolepis; assembly: GCA_037176975.1. Classification (NCBI taxonomy): domain Eukaryota; kingdom Metazoa; phylum Chordata; class Actinopteri; order Beloniformes; family Hemiramphidae; genus Arrhamphus; species Arrhamphus sclerolepis. The sequence continues at coordinate 6,988,115 of JBAMYA010000024.1, read as the reverse complement.
TCAGAATAATTGTATGATGTGACAATCAAACAGTTTATATCGTAATCATCTTAGGAGCAGAATGAGCATTTGACATGAGAAGATTAAAAGAAAAATAAAAGAGGGCTCAAATGAAAGAACCTTCATTTCAAGTGGTGCCGTTTTCATTACGCAAACTCTCAGAAGAAGCTGTGGTCAATGTTAGATATTTGTGTGCTCTGTGAGAAACTCTGGATAAGAAATTTGTAAAACAAAATTTTTTTTTTTTTAATTTACAATTATCAAAGAATAGAGTGGAAGCATATGGACCCAAAAAAAGTTCACACAACCGTCCTCTATTTCTTTTTTAAAGGTCAAAAAAAGAAGACAATTTCCCTAACTTGTAACTTAAAAAAATAAAATAAAAAATTACTGTCAAAAGAAGAGAAAAGAAAATGTATAAAATTCTACAAAACTTGAGAAGAAAAATATTTTGCCTTAGGCTAAGATGTATCCTGTTTCCTGCCGCTTTATCCCCTCCATCATGGCTTGAACGGGGAGGGGGTTACCATGGAGACACATTGGGCCTTCTCTTTATTGGTTGCCAAGACAAAGTCAGGGTGACAAGGAAAGTAGAGCCCGGACCCTGCTGGGGCTGATACTTCTTTCTCCTGTTTCTTCGAGCTCCACTTTCACTTTTGTCAGTCTATTTTCTTTCCTCCCACATTCAAATCCACAGTAGCCAACAGAAACACTTTTGCCATATTGCCAAACCTAATTTTGTTTTACACTGTCATATTGAAACGACAGATTCCGGGATTTTAAATAAGCAAAAAAAAGCTATTTGGTATCTAATATGCTGTTTTCAAAGCACATTGTTTCCACGGCTAATATTATGCTTCAAAGCAATATCATTGCTGGTAATAGTCTGGATGGCCCTTTTCATCTTTACTCTGCACCAGTAAAAGACCTGGAATGCTGAGTTTGTCTGACCACTGTGTGACGGTTTGTTCCACATGTGTTACTACCTACATCCCATAAGCATTGAAAATGGCCTCTGCTCTGTGAAATTACGATGCAGGTTCTCTTCCTGCAGTTGAGGATTAACCTCGTGCACCACTAAAAGATACTGTTTTAATAGTCCAGCAGTGAATCATAAGAATGGGCAGAAACACAAGAGAAAATAGTATTTAGCAGACTGAATCTACTGGGGGAAATGCTGGCTTCAGTCAAATTTGACCTGCTCCAACCGCTAGGAGAAAGAGCTTTAATGTGAGCTGCAGCCACAAAAAGAAATACGTACACAACCATAAGGCAAAAATGACACCTTCAATGACAGCGATGCTACAAGTTAAAATCATGTTAAATCTGTGTTTTTTTTGTTACACATTCACATTTTCTAAATATACAAAACTTGCAGTAATAAAAAAAATATTCTGGTTCAACTAACTGCAAAAAGGCTTAAATCAAGTAATTCGTCAAAAAGGGACAAGTGGCTCTATACTCTTAACACTAAAAATTGCATATGTCTCTACTTGTGCTCATCTATTGAGTTCTATCACGCTTTTACGAAGTTCAAATCACCCTCTGATCTCTAAATGAAAAGACCTGAGCTAATAAATACACTATTATAGCAGAATGGCTCCTGAAAGGCAGGGCTGCCTGCTGCCATTTGGTGGAATACCTCAAACCCTCGTGTAGCACAAATAATTCAGCCTTTCCAAAACTGTACAACCCACTGCCCAAACAGTGAAGCTGCCTCTCACACTGACCATAAAAGGCCATTAAAGAGGATTCATTGTCATATGACTTCAGTTAACATTTTAATGGATTCTGAGCTGAGTTTTCCAGCCTTGTGGAAAACAAAAATTGGACTTTGGGATTTTATGTTTTATTTTTTTTCCCCTCAGATCCAGATTTGATAAAAAAGCAGAAACCCTGAGACTTATTAAAAAGGTTCCTGACATTAGCCTCTTCCTCGCACACACACACAAGCACAACACTGAATGAAGATGTGGGGCTTTATCCAGAACGAGGCAGCACAGAACTGGTGATGCAGAGAGACCTCCTGACAAAGACCTCAGCAGTGGGAGTGAAAAAGGGAAAGAGATTTGGAGAATCAAAGAGGGGTAGTTAGGGTCTGAAGGAGTCTATATTTAGGTTCAGAGAAATCAGGTGTCTCCTTCAGTGGAAAAGAAAGAGGAGTGCGGATAGAGTGACATGAAGCAGCGCTGTTGCTTTCATTTTACATGATCCATGTGACTCAGAGTGCTTCAAGAGCTGGAGGAAGAACACGAGCGGAACACACGACAAAAATAAAATGAGATGCAATATGTTCCAAACTGTTGTAAATGTTGTGGTGGCATGAAATATAAAAATATAAAATAAATAAATAAATAAATCCACAAAGCCGTGCTTTTCTTGACGGACTGACTAGTTCAAACAGTATTTCTCAAACCAGACAGTGCTCCTTGCAGATTAGATGTGTGACTAGCATATTGACTTTGCCTTACAAAAGCAATCTTTTCTTTCTAAAGAGCAAAGGGGTTTCCTGGTAAAGAGGCTGTGTGTTAGACACCCTCCATTTCCATTCATTCACAAGCCTGTGAAATATCACAAGCAAATTATTGTCCTTCTCTCCTAAAGGAGTGCATGTAACAGTCTTCAGTTCCTCTCCTTAAAAAAAAGAAAAGAAACTCACATAAAGACAACAAGTGAGGGTGGACAACTGCTATAAAAAGACCCCCCCAACTCTTCTTGAAGTCCGCCCACATTGCCAGGAAAAACTTGTGCCAAAAGAGAAAGGGATGTGGAACAGACCCACACAAAGCATTGGCCTTTGTCTCATTTCCCAGACAACGCTGCTATAGGAGCATTAGCAATGATGTGCCATTCATCAGCTGGCTCATCAGGGATGCGCAGGGACAGGTTGTACCCCTGTTGTCCCTGTCAACAGCTCAGCAGCAGCATTAGCATCACCTGTTCTGTTTGAGGGAACTGAGGCGGGAGGGTGGGTTAAGGGGGAAAAGACAGAGTTGGTAGAGCTCAAGGTGCAAAGAAAACACAATGTTCCATTCAGTGCTTGGCAGTCACCCAGGTCCATGATGGAGCCTCAGCTCAGGTACAGTCATTATCCCCAATTGTCTTCTCAAGAGTAATTGAGAGAGCAATCAGACCTTCAAATAATCAGCTAGCTGATGATGTGTCCCTGTACTGGTATAAGATAACATCTATTTTAAGAGATCCTTGTGAGATTTGCCATGAATCACTGCGAGTCCCAAATACCTTTCTGCATCGTGCAACATATTTATGAACAGTAAAACTTCTCAGCTTATCAGGACAACGTTTCAGCTCAGTGCTGAGGACCAAAGCCACATGGAGAAAAACTTTCAGTGTAAACACAATGAATAAATCATCATCTTTTGTGGCTATTGATAGTATTCTAAAAGTGTTTTAATCATTTAAATCTAGTTCCAACATAGCGGCCTAACCTGCAGCAACCATTGAGGACAAGTTAGCTGTTCCTATACTTCTAACCAAATGACACAACAGTGACGCTCTCTGACAGACAGTAAATGAAGACAATTAAATATTTCATTCAGCTTCTTTGTTAATGATTAGAGGCTTTAACTTCCTAACACTAAATTCACTTTGTGCAAATAAATATCACTTCCTATTGGCTATCAGAGAAATACCAATAACATAATAGGACGCTGCATGCAGATGTTTACATCTTTGGGAAATATAATTAAGCCTACAGTACAAGATGGCATGAAGGGTTTATTATGAACCTCCTTGAACATCTTGAGTACATTTGCTTTCCTTTTTTTTTTTTAATCATCATGACAGTTTTCCATGCTTGGGAATAAATTCTTTTTCCTTTTTTTTATGTTCCAGCAAAGCAATGACAACTCACTAGTGAGTACAGACAAATAATAACCCTGCGAAATGAGCTCCGAAACATGACAGATTATATGTCTGCCTACATGTAGACTAGATTTAACTGCAGCACACTAGTACAGAAAGGAATCTGATTCTGTCTGTCACTATACTTCGCACCATATCAGCAACTCTTTAACAATCTATCTTGTGTCGGTTGGAAGCAAAAAATAACTGTGTTATATGGTGGGTGGGATGCTATAATCCAGAGATGAGCAATTCATAGACTTCCAACATATCTCTTTAGTATGTAACTTATTCTTCCCCTATATAAGCAAATGTTAGGAAACATTACACATAAAAGCAACAATATCATCAGTTACTGGTGTGGGAACAGCACTAAGATAATATCTGGTTACCGTGCAAGCAATCCACACATCATTTGACTGACTTCTACAATACAATCACAGCATTTAGGTAGTTCATCATGAAGGTAATTTTACTATGCGTCTTTACACTTCCTGTGCCAGAGACCTCAGCTTATACGGCTCAGAAAGTACGCATACGGAACCAAAATATGTGGTAAGCAGCTGCATACGTCATTCAAACTTTCTCTGGCAGGAAGTGTGACTCCTTGCTTCCTTGAATAAAATAAAACTACTCGATGGCCGTACACTCATTTTTAATCTGTATATTTCTTAGATTCAGTATTATAGATTAATGCTGTGAGTTACTCATGAGCCAAAATGTCAGTTGCTGCAGGAAAACAGAAGATCTGTCACATGTGAGGATATGAAAAACAGAACACCGCACAGCGCTATGAATACTCAAATAAGGCTGGGACACATGCTCTAAAGCTGCAGGCTCTTCTGTCAGAAATTTTCCACTCCATCATCACCCTGACATACAGCATGTATTTACTGTGTTTCACGTCTGATCGTCAGGAGTGTTTTGGGCACTCATGTAAGTGTGTAACATTAGCAGAGTGGTGAGTAGTTTTCACCTTGGAAAATAACCTGTGTGACACAAATGAGCAAACATTAGGAGAGTATCTGAATGAAAGAATAAATGCTCACTCATTCATCAAAGCTTGTTCCATTGTCTCTACTAGTTTACTTTTGCAATGACTAAAACAGTATCACAAATGCTTAATACGACAACCAAAACTCTGTAACTGAAACGAAAAAAACAACAACACGTGTACTGAGAACAGGCTGATTCATCAATGCACTTAACTCTCTTTGAGTGGAACTCTTATTATTTATCTTATTTAAGATAGGTGAAAGAACTCACACATTTCAGCCTTTCAGCCTCCCTCACAAATATTTAAAAATGATGATGGAAAAAAAAAAAAAAAAACCTTAATTGCTCCGTTAAGAAGTACTTTAACACAGAGTGATAAAATTGCAGCATGAAGCCAGAAAACTACCTACAAATCAATTTGTAAGAACTGAAAACTGAAATGAAAGCACGATCAATACGGTTACAGTGATTAGGCTTGTTTTTGAAACAGCACAGAACAGCATGGCAGAGTCCTGGTCTATGAACAGAGACGGTCCCAGTGTGTGCTTATACAAGAAAATGTGAAAACTGTGAGTTCGCGTGAGCTTCACAAAAAAAAAAAATCTTAGGCTTATCTGCACTCCTCTCTATGTCTGCAATGCTGCAAAACTTGATTGACATAACTAGCCACAATTCATACTCTTCTGACGGAGTCATAAAAACAGTATGAGCAGGTCTTGGCTCTAGGTATTCTCCGACTACATGAAAGGTGATTTGACAAAAGTGGTTTCTTCTTCCTCATTAGGCAGTTGAAGTCTAAACAAGTTGCAATATTAAATACTACTAATAGTGCAGCAATGAGTGAATTATTTCTATTCAGTTAAAATGTAAATTTTTCAGCTTTTCAGCTCCTGACAAGCACATTTCTAACTCTTTCGTGAAGGCATGCTTTAAGAACAATAAATCGTCAATGAACCTTGAACTCCTCTTTACATCAAAGTATGCTAGCATCAAATGTGTCCATCTGCCTGACAGCTAAAGATCAGGCAGATGTTCAGTCATGGAAAGTGGACAAAGATCTTAACTGCACTAACAAATCTACAAATGAAAAAGAGAACACTCAATATTTTGTAATGAGGCAGTCTAAGTTGACTCAATCTGACTAAAATGCTGAAGCAAGCTTAAAATAGACGTGTATAAATGAATGCCTGCAAAACCCAAAGCACCAAAGTAACATAATAAAGAAAAGTGGGTCTCATTTCCTTTACAAAGACGTGAGAGTCATGATGTCTTACAGAAAACAATTACTTAAGTTGGTTCAGGTTGTTATACAAGCTACTGAATTAATGGGTGTACTTAATTTTTTTTATTCATTTTGCCTTAGCTTTTGATTTACAAAAAATACTAGCAATAATGACATTGTAATAAAAAGCTGATATTCATTTGAGGAAGTATTTCAGTAATTTTAAGACCTGTAAGGACCAGATCACCCCACCACCACACACATTTTTACTCTTAAAGAAAATCAATGGATTGTTTAGGTTCACTGAACTGTTAATGAAGAATGAGAT
>JBAMYA010000024.1:6929137-6977406 GCA_037176975.1 Arrhamphus sclerolepis | reverse complement strand
AGACTGTATTCCCTATTCTAAGTTGCTGTATAGTGTTGTAAACAGATTGAGATTTTTCTAGCCTGAAAAAATATGCATAATATACCCTAACCCTAACGTGGTACATTTTCCATGTCGGGTCTGCCACTGCGTTACCGTCAGAGCTTCAGCCAATGAGCGACCCGTTCTCTTGCTCGCGCTCCGCCTGCTTGAACACAGAAGCACCAATGAGAAGAGCGATAGCGTTTTTAAATCCTCCACGCTCCCACTGGCACAGTGAGCCTTGAGGCTGTTTGTTGGTGCGGCTGTAAAATTAAGGGCACGGAACAACCGGTGGAAACAGAGCAACATTTATGAAATACCGCGTCCTATTTGGGTTGTTTCCTGGAAACTGAGATGGCTAAAGGTGAAGTCACTTCTCTGTCTTTTGAGTTACTGTTTAGTGTTGTCCAGCTGCAGTGGTGATTATCTAGCTTACTATTCGTGATATTTTGCCAAAAAGGAGGACGAGCTTTTTCTTCTTAATAAGCATAGCTTTTGGTTTTAAAAAAGAGAGGACTGAAATGCTCATATTAACTAATTTATGTGCCAATAAAGGTAAGAAAAATGTGCTGAGAACCGACAGAAGGTCAGAGGATACAGCTGAACATAGAGTCACCTCACAGACGGATACAAAGGAAAACAAGCCAACAGCTAACAAGGTATATTTGTTTTTGTCCATGCTTCAAAGTTTTTCAGCAAATATAGCACAGTTTTCCACTCCTGACTGACCTTCTCACAGGGGCTGATGCTATGGCGTACATTTTTATTATCCTGAGCAAGCAGCGGGAGATTTTGAGCACAGAGAAACATATTTTTCCGAGTACATCACGTGTATGTCGAAAGGAAATCGTCGTGCAACAGTTTGAGACACCTTTGAGCACAGAATTGATGTTTGCTCTCTCAGAATGAATTATTTCTTGCTTGAATGCAATTTCTTATTGACATGAATGTGATGTGCTCGCAAAATGTGTTTCTCTGTGTTTAAACCTCCAGCTGCTTGCTCAGGACAATGGCACAAAAATAATGCCATACTTCTTGACTAATAAAATTTATATTGTGAAGTAACAATACTGCAGAATACTGTCTGCACTGGATTGATTATAAAAAAATAAAAATAAAAACATGAGCTGTGTCACGGTTCCTACGCGTCCTGGAAAATTTACCAATTTTCTAGTCATGGAAAACACATGTAAAATGATGTCAAATGTCCTGGAAACTGTTAAGTTATTGTGGAAAATTATTTATGTTGCCACATTATCTGCTGGGCAACATTAATTAACACACAATTAACATGAAGGCACAGCTTCTTGCCGGCCCAGCGTCCCACGTGATGCTTCCAGCCAATCAAATTTGCATTTCCGCTTAAAGCAGTTTCTGCAACCCAGTGCTTCTTGTTGACTTTTCAGACCCCTCTAAGTAAAATCAGTTAATGAAAACAAGTTTAGGATTTCTGTTATTTTATAATACGGTGTACAGATAGAGAAAAAAATAAATTAACAACTTTTCATGCAGACTTAAGATCGTTAATTTCCAGTGAAAGTAGTTCTCAACAGAATGAGATGCTCACAGATACCACAGGGATGAGAAAACTTTAACTATTGCATTCATTTGAACCGCTGGCATTTGTTTCCACTGTTGTTAGCAGAAATTTAACATGGTTCAATTAGCATTCCAGCTAACAGTCAATTTGACTTTATTTTATAACCTTTTAAACAAATCAAATGCAATTCAAAGAGCTTGACTGGTTGATTAAACAAAAAATGGGCAGTGATAGAAAAAGTTGAGCTGGGAATTGTCCAGTTGAACATTGTAACTCCAGTTTGTCATGTTAATGAAATGCTACGGTGTAATCTGTGGGTGTGTTTGCATTATTCTACGACATATGTCATATTTATTTTTCATAGATAAATTATAGCTGTAGGCTGCACATCAAAAGTCTGAGTAATAAACAGAAACAATCTGGATAAATGCAAGTTAAAATTGTAGAAAAGAACACTTCCAAAGAATGAGGTTATTACATCAAAACTGGTCTCTATTACGGCTGAAAACGTCCTGGACAATAATTTCAGGGAAAGAGTGGGAACCCTGTATGTACTAGCCCGTGTTTCCTAGTATAGACAGGAAGTGTTCTCATGTATATAAGAGGAATAACGGATTTAAGCAGGAAACCAACCCTACAATGCTCATTCAGGGCCACAGTCTTAATTTTAAAATAATTTGTTGATTAAGCTTAAGCTGTGTTTATATAACTATTAATGGTATGTATTGTATTCATTCAGTTACATTGAAAACATGTGGTTTATCTTCAGTTTATTATAAAAGCATTAATCCCTGATACTTTTTATAGGTCAAAAGCAAGTTATAAGTGAGGAAAACATCAGGGGACAAATGTGGGGTTCAATATCTATGCTTCAAAACGTGAATTAGGGAAGTTGGGGATTAATCCATCAACTCTCAAAAGGATGCTCTCCTGCTTGAGTCACAACTGCTGAAAGCGTGAAGGAGCTCATACTGGACACTACTGCTGCTTTTGATGAGAAAAGAAGTTTGGTCTTAGCAATCTGTTAATAAAAGTGCCACAAAGTGCAGGGCTGAACATATACAAGTCATCTCCTCATATGGACAGTATAAACGATAACATTGCATTTGTTACTTTTTTCTTTCTTTTTAAACCAGTGTGTACAATAATCACTCTTGCAGGACTCGAAAAGTAAAGTTCAATCAGTTCTCCAGAGTCTCTGGAGTCCAAGCAAACCTAGATCTCCACTGAGCAACAGTTCAAGCATGCACATCCAAGAGGGAAAAGATTCTGATGCAACTAATTTTGACACGTCAAAGCAAGAAAAAAGTGAGTATTTAAAGTACTTTTGAAGGAAGTTGAATCGGCACGTTAAAACTTTCATTGTTTCGTCTGTTCTGTGGAGTTATTTTGTAACTGAACTCTGCACCATGTGTTCAGCAGATCTATGTACAGCATACCGCAGGAACATTTGCAGTTGAATAGTAGCAGTGTTCAGTGACCTGTCTTATGACAAAACTAAATTGCATTTCTTTAAAGAAAAAAAGTCACTTTCTTTATTACAGTCTTACACCAGAGGTCAATTTCATCCTTTGTTTCCATCTCGTTTTAGAAGCAACCACTAAAATTAAATCTGAGAGCTCTGAGTCCAAAGAGCAGAAACCTGAAGTGCCTTGCCCCAGGCATGGGACAACGGAGAACTCTAGTGACCGTCTTGAACAAAAACAGCCAACCACACAATCAGATGTGAAGTCTGCAACAGATGGCAAAACTCCAGCGTTCAAACAACCAAATAGAACTGGTCGCAAACGCAGAACAAAAAAGTGGGTTTACAGACTTGGCATGGCACCAGCAGCTGGCAAATAAAATCATGCTGTTTCAGAGCTTGTTGCACAGTCATGTCTGTCTTTTCAGGATGGAGAACAAAGGTACTGACTGCAGAAAAGTCACAGATTATTTTCCCATCAGACGGAGTAACAGAAAAACCAAAACAGAATTAAAGGTCTGTATGAAGTTTACTTTTTATGGGTATTGAAAGTGATTTTCCTTGTTCATATTTCTGTTTGAGAAAACCTTTTATCCAATCTCTATCAGAGTGAAGAACACAAACACATTGATGATCTGATAAAGAATGACACTGAAGAAGGAATGCAGGTACCATGCATTGTTTGTGATGTGCCACTTTGAATATGCCACATACTGAAGAGTGGGTCTGTGAGGAAGACTGGACATTTGTTTGTGACAAATTTGGAATTTATATGGTAGCTGAGCGACTAACATCTTTAATAAATCAGTTAACACATAGTTTGTTTAAATGTTAACAGGTCAAACACATTGAAGGAAAAGGAAGAGGAGTGTTTGCTCTCAAAAGTTTCAAAAAGGGAGACTTTGTTGTTGAGTACCATGGCGACCTGCTGGACTTGGCCCAAGCTAAAATAAGAGAGGACCAGTATGCTCAGGATCCTGAAACAGGCTGTTACATGTACTACTTCCAGTACCAATCGAAATCTTACTGGTAAGTCATCAGTGTATCAGCATATGTACAAAAATGTAAATGCAATACATTGCATATACTATCTGAACACAAACTGTTTACTTGAATTATAAGCGTAACATGGACATTTCTAACCAGGTGTACAGTTTTATGTTCTAAGATGTGATGTGTTGTTGTGTTTTGGGTTTTTTTTTCTCTTCAAGATTTCTACATTCTTGCCTCCTCAATATTGTCCTAATCTAAAAATCCATCGGTTTTTATTAATGGCTTATTGACATATGAAGTTTGGGTTTTTCAATCGGTTTACACGCTTGTCAATATAATTCAGTATTTTAAATACAACATGACTACTGCTACTTTTTAATTATTAAATTATACATTTGGATTGCCTTCTGGTATTTAAGAATGAATATAGCTTAGGCTTAGATCAATCGTAAAGGTACACTTAAATGGGGGGGCGGCATCTGCGAATGTAAACACAAATCTTACCTGAATCAATGTCTTGTATTCTTGCCCCCTCTTGTCCTCTATACGAGCAGTTGTCTGGAGGACTTTTAAATAGGCGTTTAAGTACAGGTTGATTCTGTGGTATTAGTATAGATATTAAAATATCTCAACATCTGTAGTGTTTTGGTTTTTTTTCCCCTGTTAGATTGACTTTTGTCACATGCCTGTCGATATACTCAATGGCTCTATCTTGGTTGTTCACATTAAAGTTACTTTGGCACTTGCCACTGACTTAAACATTTATTTAAGACAAGTCATTGCCCTCGTACACCATGGTAAAATCACTCTCCTGCAGTAGCAGCCTCACCAAGCAGAAAAGCTGTGTAGGAACTGCAAAAATGTCTGTGGAAGGGCTCAAACAGAATCTGAAATGTAAAGTTTGGCATCTTTGGAGTTTTAAGTTAATCTATCAGGATCTGATGTGATCTGTCAGATGCAAGTCCAATCCACACCACAACCCATGGGGCCCAAATGATCTATTACTAACATGTGGTACCAGACCCCCTTCAGGAAACGTGTCCAGTTGTAGTGACACTGTTATTGTCATGTCTTATAGTATAGATGCTACAAAGGAAACCGACCGCCTTGGAAGACTGATCAACCACAGTAAAAATGGAAACTGCCAGACAAGGCTCCATGCCATTGATGAAACCCCTCATCTGATCTTGGTGGCTTCAAGAGACATCAAAGCAGAGGAGGAGCTGCTCTATGACTACGGTGATCGGAGCAAAGCATCAATATCTGCACACCCTTGGCTCAAAAACTGAAAATTTGATTACTAGTCGCTTGAATTAGTGGTCTATACGTTAATGTCTCTGTATGTCATCCTTGGGTAAAACCTGCCTCACATCAACAGTCTTCTGTGCTTTTAAATAGAAACCTTTGTTTTAAATGGTGTTTTCAGCTTCAAGAGTGTAATTTTTTGCCTACATTGCTTTTATTGTATTTTCTTAAATGAATTGGATGCAAACTTGAAGAGTGTTTTTCCTTTTAAGCACAAGTTCATTGTCCACGGGGTGTCTTTTGTGCAATGGTTGAAATTCTGCCTATTGTATATTACTTGTGATGGAAATTGAGGAATAAAACACCTGAGTTTTAATTCCAGCTGTGATATGATCAGTACTCCACATCAGAAATGCTTTTTTTTTTTTTTTTTCTTTCTTTTTTTTGTTAAGATGACGCCCTTCCACTGATGGAGAAGGAAGTGTTACCACATGGGATGCTTTATAGTCAGGGGAAAGAATAATAAACGGGCAAAATGGGTACAATATGCAAATTGTACACCCTGATGACATTCTGAATCAGTGACGATAAAGACAAACATTTAACAGTAGGACAGAATAAGAACTTCATCTAGTCTTTTTAATTCAATAAAAAAAATAGGTGTCCCAAGTGATGAGGTTTTCTTTACACTTCACTCAGCATCCCAACTTTTGAATTGGGTTTGTGAAGCTATGTTGTTGTTTCAGGCCTGCCTGTGTGCTAGCTTAGATTAGGCAAACATCTGTAATTTCTATTCACTGACATGCGATCAGCATCTGTAAACAGGATTCAACCCTTGAAAAAGCACAAGTGTTTTTCTTACAGTCTGAGTGGGACTAGTTTTACTTGTGACAAATTATACTGATGGAAAAATGTTTGGGTCAGTATCAAGGCTTCAAATTTAATATTCTAATGTATACAGCATGATTAACATCAGATTTTTTTTTAACTTTCTTTGTGATAAATACATTATATATATATACTTTATAGTTCATCTGGAATATAAACTGCATCTCTGTAATACTATAAAACTCTTGGTTTAGAATCACCACATAAAATACTGTGCTTGTTAGACTGACAAATTGATGTTTAAAAAACAAAAAAACAATGGGTTCAATTCCACCACAAAAAAAGAGAGAGAAATCCTGTTTTCCTTGTACATGGTCAGTTCTGGTGAAAGGTTTTTCCTCATTTTCGCCTGAATGAAAACCTATAAACAGAAAAGGTTCAGAGTGAACTGTTTGTTTTTTAAGAGGAATGAGTGAACATGCATCATAGACTCAAAACTGAATCACCGCAGACTGTAATTACTGACGGCAGCAGTTTGGAAGCCAGACATAATGTCCAGACTCTTTCTTTCCCTCACTCACTACTCACACAAACATCCTCTGCATGAACATGACTTCATTCAGTCACAAGTACATCATTAGCAGACAGGAGAAGGGCTGTGAGAACTCTCCCTGCATGTTTACTACATCATGTGGCTGCAGCTGGAAAGAGCCTTTGGATCTACTTTAACCTTTAATAAAAAGGAATTTTTTTTTTTGTTTGTTTACATTTTACATTATTTAAGCAATCTATGAATACAATTCTCTGCATAGCAAGACAGGTTGTTACTCACAATTTCCCTATGGTTGTCTTCTCATTTATTGTTGCTTGATTGTGCTCAGCAGCATCTGATGTGTCTAGATCCACTTCCACCACGGCTGGTTCAGCTCGCGGCAGAACTCCACTATCAGAAAAAGACCGGATTCATGGTCACTGACAACATTTTGTATGACCAGGTCAAAACATAAGAGACTTAAACTACTTTTTCAAGTGAAAAAGCAACTTTCATGAGGAAGCAACTGGTGAGATTGACATGACTGATGCTGAAAATAGTTGTTCAGAAATTTGAAAACACAAGTAGCAAGCTCTTTCAGCTTTTCACGTTGTAGGGGGGTCACCACTTTGATTTTCTGTGTTTCACATTCATTTGGTATATAGTTTACATTGTATGTCCTCCCTGACACAACACTAGGCATTTAGCAGGACTTCGGACCAACGCTGTGGGTGGCTGGATGGGGGTTTAGTGTGATGCTCAGGGGACACTTAGGGGGTTCTCATAAGAACTAGGGATCAGTCTGGCACTCAACTCAAACCATCGCTCCACAGTCAGCTTTTGAAGCACAACTGGGCAGGTTTTGTCTGGCTTCAGATATGTAAGCTCATTACAATTTGAAACTAGTGTGATGTTGTTAGTGATGTGGTTCATTTCTGAATTGCGTACGACAAAGCGGCAACAGAATAAATATGTTACAAATTCCAGTCTCAGAATAGTTCAATCACACCAGTTGTGTTTCAGGAAATATTTAAGTGTATATATGTATGAGTGCTAATACTGCTTGTGTCTTTGCAATAGTCTCCCGAACTCTAAGAGAGCTTCTTTATAACTTTAGGACAAGAACTAACCTTTAGATAGACTCAAAATTGTAATGTAGTCCTATTCAACAGGTCTGCAGTAAAACCTTCTTTTACAAGTGCTTAATCATCAGTTTTGTAGACAGTGGTGTTTCTGAGGATTGTATTTGCTGTATAGTTGATTGGTTATATCAATTTATGGTGTTTTGCAGTCCAAATGCAGTAAACATTAAGCAATTTAAAATCATGAATACAATGCATCATGTAAATAGAGATAATAGAGAATTAAAACTTTTTTTTTCCTTAAATACATTCTGCCTGTGTAATGTCTACTGGTTACCTTTTGTAGAGCTGAAGCTCCTCCTGAGCCACCATGAGCTGAGCTTTCAGCTGGTTCCTCTCCTGCAGGACCTCCTTCAGCTCCTGCATGGTGAAGCGTGGTCTGTTGGGGTCCGTCAGGTCCACCACCAACTGGTTCGGTCCCGCTGTTTGCTGTGATGGCACACAAATGTCATCACTTCACGTCCACCTTTTTTTCTTTTCTTTCGGACGAGAGAGCTTGAACTAGATATGACCGTAAAACTCACTGTGCCCTGTCCAGAAGTGGATCCTTCTCTGATGATCCTGTCCAGCTCACTCTTCAGATTGTCCCGCTCCATTTTCAGCTCCTCCAGAGATAAGTTGTACTTATTCACTAATGTTTCGAACATTTCTAGAACTCGGACTATCCTGAACTGCAAATCCGACACTTCTTCACCCGCGCTGCTAATTTTTAACAAGTCTCGCCCGATTACGTACGAAATGTCATAGACATCTTCGACCGTCAGCTCAAAAGCGTCTTTCTCGAAAGCCAGAACAGGCGATGCCTCTTCCCCAAACTCCATGATGGAACGTTTTAACTCTTTTGAGTGCCAGAATAAAGACTTTTTTTTTCTTCTCTCGCACCCAGAATTATCTAAATACACGACTTTCTTTGTTTTGTTTTGGGCTATTTGCCTTCGGCTCTGTACTTCCACTAAACGAAGGTAACTAACTTCCAGCTCAGCTGCACTTCCCCCATCACTCATCCACCAATGGCGTGACTCCCGAGACAGTAGAGGAGGGCAAAGTATCCTAGCGACAGGTGAGTACAAAGATCGTCTAAAAGAGAGGAGCGCTTACACAGGACAGTCGAATTTCAATTAAGAGTCATTCGTTTTTAAGAGAAGAAAAGGGAAATTATGTCAGTGAAACATCTTTTTCTTTCTTCTTCCCCTCCCTCTTTGAAGAGTCGGAGAAACTGGTGAGAAAGCACGTGATTCCATATTGTTTTATCAGTTAGAATACTATCCACAAAGAGTCAGCACAAAATTATGTCTTCACACTATATACTACCCAAACAAGATTTTTTTTTTAAATATATGTATCGACATAACGAGTAAATCTTACTCTAGTACAAGTGTCTTTGCTGATGTTTGATCATGACGCAACACTAAAAATTCAAAAGATAAAAAATAAAACTTTATTTTGAATAAGCATTATATTACAGACATTCTTTCACAAATTTAGGTAATTATGGGATATGATACACTATTCAATATTGACGGAAAACACTACTTTTGTGGATTTACAAGAATGATTTGCCATCAAGATCAAAATGTAGCGCCACACTTAAGTGCCACATGCACTCTGATGGCAAGAACATTCCTCGTCAATATTTCATATGATAATCCCACAGAAACTCTTAGTGCATAAAAAAACAACATAAATTACAAAATGTTAACATCTTTTGATAACATGATGCCAATATTCAGATATAGCAAAGGGGTTACATCATATTCTGACAGTTGCTCAGTTGACCGTCATTTAAACTATTTAGGTTGAAGACCATGAAAGATAGCACAAATAAAACCATAATGTATCTTAATGACCACATAGTTGCTTTGCCATTATATTTAGGGTATAAACACAAGATAGATTTAGATTAAAACAACTGAATAATACTGTTAATACAGCAACATACAATCTATGAGATGATGTTTAAAACAATATTTTTATGTATGTATGTATGTATACACACACATATACATTCATACATATAGACATATATGTATGTATGTATGTACATATGTATGGACTTATATAGACATACATACATATGGTCAAACAAAGGAAACAAGTCTTCTGATTGGCATCAACGTGGGGTCGTCTGTAATCAAACCAGCTGCCACCATTGGCATTATGGCAGTGAAGATCCTGTCCCAGGAGGAAGATGTAGAGAAAGGATATTCAAAGGAGAAAAAAAAACAGACAAAAACTCAGAACACATTGAAAGAATCTTGATCAGTATTAAATGATTTGTATAATTTTGCCGTTGTTTAGGTTCAGATGCTAACTGATAGATCACTTCAGTTCTAATTTTATGTCATAAAGAAATGTATGTTTCCGCACTTAATTCACTGTCAGACAGTCAACATACTTTAAAATGTTCTGCCGTTAGTTTTATACATCTTTTGGTGAACTGTGTGTGCTCACAAAGTTAACCTCAACCAGTAGACTGAAGATGGTCACCCTTACTAAGTCTGATTCTGCTGGAGCTCTCTTCTTTTTAAAAAAAAAAAAAGACTACTTCCTCTTCACTGCTGCCATCTGCCTAATGCATGCTGAGGACAGTGCACAGAACTGAACTGTAGATAAGATGCTATCAGCTCCTTTCCTTCTTACACATTGGTATTATATGAATACAATTAGAATGAATTCCACTGAATTAGTTTATAATTGGATTGAACTGGACTGAACTGAGCTGAACCTATTTTAACTCCCATTGAACTTTCTGTATATAGTGTCTTTATATGATATTAGATCTTAACTGATGCTATAATGAACAGAACAATTCACCGGTCCTGTATGTCACAAGAAAAAACAAGTAGCGGAGTGCTGGTAGCACTCATTACTCACAAGCGTCTTATTCCTGACTCAGGCTGATCAGCTGGAGCTGACTGTGAGGTGTGAGACGAAGCAGCAACAATGGAACTGATGTCATCTTCCGACTCCTCACTGAAGCATATGGAAAAGATTAGTTTTTGCATGACAGCCTTGCAAAGCAGTTAAATCTCATGTTCATGACCTAAAATCCCACCTTTTATAATATGCCAGCTCTTCTTGGAGCATAAACACTTGGGCTTTGAGTTCATTCTTCTCCTGCAGGACGTCCCGCAGCTCTTGCAGGGTGAATCTTGGTTTATCCGACTCCTGGCTGTCCATGTCTTGCTCCAGTTCTGCATCAGAAGATCCCCTCTGCAGTGAAAAACACAAATTCAGCCTTCCTCCTGCGAAGCATGGACACCGCTAATAAAGCAGGCAGCTAACAACAGTTTTGGACAAACAAAGAGAAGCAATAATGATCTGGTAGCGTTGTTTAATAATCGGCTCTGACAGTTGATACATTTACTGATGGTGTATATGTAGTTATCTTGGTGATTTATGTGTTGCCATGTCAAATATGGAAAAATCTAATAGAACACTAATTTGCAGTCAAATTTTGTAGTTGGTAAGTATTGGTAAAACATTATCAGCTAATTTCTTTCTTAAGTTAAAGTGAATTATATAACTGGTGTTTATATGTTTCTGTTAACAGTAAAGCAAAAAGGAAGAGGAAAAGATCTGAGCCATGATTAAAGTTGGGTACAGAGTAAATATAGGGAGGTTGGACAGCTCTGCTCTGACCAGGTGGCACCTCTGTGTCCCTCTTTTCAGCTTGACTTCACCCGCTTAAAAAAATGCACTCAAATATAGAAATGGGATTTTTCTAAAATAAATAAATATTAGATTCCCTTAAAAAATGTTCTTGATAACCTGGTCCATGCCAGGTTATAAAGACAGACATCTGGTGGAAATAAAAAAATAAAAAAAAAGGCGGATCCAGATAAAACAAGTCATGTTACACTGAAAGAGGAAAAAGAACACTGGTGGCTGATGTAAAGAAAGAATTAAAAAAAATGATAGTCTGTTTATTCAGCTGATTTTCACATCTTTAAGGGCACACTAAATGATAAAGTGATATTTTATGTTTAATGTAAGTAATATTTCTAAAGGGTCTCAGTTATAACAACAATAATACAGTAGAGTAAGGAGAGCAGATGTTACCAGCAACTGTGCTGTCATGTCTTCATCTTCATCAAAGTCACCCTCATTAATTTCTCTGTTTGTTGACTTTGGCAGAAGAGAGAGACTCTTGTCACACCCAAAGCACTTTGCCACAAAACTTGGATCGCCACCACACTCAGCCCACACTGACTTTGGTTTCACTGAGTTAGTAGGTGCCTTTGTTGCAGTCTGGATTTGGGACACAAAACAAAATCTTGGTAAGGGCAAGGTTTTAATATCGTATTTGTGTTTTACAATGCGTTGTATCTCACTGTAATCAGGGGTGATGTTGGTGACAGCATGGTAGATCTTAGAAGGGGGAATTCCTCAATGGCGAGTTGTCTCTCCAACTCTCTCTCCTGGAGCTCATTTGTCAGCCTCGTGACCTCCAGCTGCAGCGCTCCATACTCCTGCTGTCGTGCCTGGGCTGCAGCTTCTAGCTCAGCCCTCTGCTGAATAAGTGTTTTTCCCTGAGCTTCCATCACTCCTAACCTGTGAAGAAGGTCCTGGTTGATCCTGATCACCCGCTGCTGCTGCATCTGGAGCTGTTTTTGAAAAAATATGTTTTATGAATTAATTATTTTATAGGCTACGTGTTTTCCAAAGGACTGTGATGTACATGGGTTAAATCCTCACCGCCTCAACATCCTCGTTTCTTACTGACAGCTCATGATCTTTGGCTCGAATTTCATCTCTCTGTTTATCCACCAAGTCTTTCAGCTTCTTCATCACTTGCATTTCTTTTTCTGACATTCCTTCTGTTATGAAACAATAAACAATCATTCAGATGAATGTGTTCCACCATTTATTTCTATAAAACAGCAATGATTGTAGGATATTACATTAGAAAAAAACATTGCAGTACAGAGTGATCTATTATCTATTTCTTAATAAAACACCTAGTAGGAATTCAGAAAACATACTCTTTGAAATCAGCACACAGCTGAATCAGTTGCCCAAGTTAAAAATAAAGGAAAGTTTTTTTTGATCGATTATATTGACTTTTTTTCTCTGGTCTTTGGTAGTAGATTTTCCTACAGACACAATAGAAGGTAAACCAGTGTTAGTTTATGCTGATTTCTCCATAAAGCCTGTTTGGGTTTCTCATTACTATTAAAGCAAAGCATCTGTTACAACATTAAGAAAATGAATGTATCAATGAGCAGCATAATCATTCAGTAACATTCATTGGGTGTATAAGCTCTATGTATGCGTGTGTGTGTGTGTTGCAGCCCTGAAAGTAAGTGCAGCTGCAGACACTATCACACAAGAGCTATATTTTGGTCTGCTTCAAAAATAGTCTCCTTTACAAGCTCCGAGCAGTGTCTCTTCACAGCCTCCTTCCAAGTCAAATTACAAGCATGCAAAGGTATGTGTATATTTATTTACTGTGTAATTTAACATGACTGTAAACAGGCATTTGTAGCATGCAACAGATGGTAAACCAGTACGAATCAGATTTGTACTGATCTGTACTGAGCCCAAAGAAAATTTTGTACCCAGAGTCCTTCACATAATCTATGATCTGACTAATGTGCATAAAGACTTCAAAGGCTAAAGTCCAGTCAATAGACCAGAATTAGCTTTTCTTGATATGTCTACTTGATCTGATTATGTTTCTGTGATATTTTCTGCAATAGTTTGTGTTCAATGGCATTGGTCCACCAATCCTACAATTTATTTTTTTCTTTTTCTGAAGCCCAAGCTTGGGGTTTCAAAAACTATAGAGAACTGATTACATACCCGTGAACTTTTGTTCTATCACCAAGGTGAGAAACAAGGCAGGTGTTAGCAATCAGAGCAGTTAATGAACAAATTAAGAAACTATCAAGATTTTTTTTTTTTGTGCAGATCCAGATCATCTTGAAAATTGCTAATTGTGGGAATGACTGTCCTTACAGACTAAATATAACTGCAATTTTTGAATGGTCCTAACATAATGCAGAGTACCTACTATGGCCTGATTATGCCCTAACTGCAATCTAATCCTTTTAATGTGGCAGAGAGATACTGCTGTAGCAGATGACCTACCCTCATGTTTCTGAAGGTCCTCCTCAGTCATGGGGGACTCTTTGAGAGACAGACTCACTAACAGCTTCTTGTTCTCTGCCTGAAGCTGAGTGATTTGAGTGAGCAGGTCCTGGACTTCTCCCCTCCATATATCCTCCACCTGTTCCAACTCCTACATACATTTGATAGAGAAACAAAACAAAGACTCTTATTAATCTCACTTGTGGAAAATGTCCTTGTTGCAAAAAAGTAGGATCTAAAATATGCAAAAAAAAAAGGGGCACATTATACATTTGTGTACAAACATTTAAAAATGCATGAAAAAAGAAAGTAAAGGCAAAAATTGTTGCAGGGTGAGGGTCATAAATGAATAGACTATAATAAAGATATATCAGGAATCATGAGCACAGGAAAATGTTTCTCCTAAGTAGCCTACTTGGCATTCACTTGGAAATTATGGCTATAGCATGAGGACACTCCAGATATCTAAGCTAAGACTAACCTGTGCTTAACACTAATCTAGTGTTTAATGTCAATGTGATGATTATATGTAATAAATTAACAAGTTAAAGACAGACTATAAATACATTAATGGCAGTTGATTTTGGAACAATTAAAATATTATTCTTACAAGCTGCAATTCATTGCTAAATTATGCAGAACTTTGAATAAAAGGGTCGATTCGCCCTCTGTAGCCAAACAACAGCTCTTAATTTAATTCGCTTACCTTGAAAAGTTTCGAAACTCACTGAACAGTAGCATAAAGTTACACAGACACCTACCCAGGTTGACAAACAAGTCTAAATGCAAACAGGGGGGATGTTGAGGTAAAAGCAGACAAACAGTCAGGACAGTCCTCCAGGTGAGGACATGCGGGACTGACCCTCTGATGCTTCTTCTCTTGCTCGTATCTGTCGCTCCGCTCCTGGTTCAACCTCTCCAGCTCTCTCCGCAGCTCATCGGCCTCCTGTGCCACGGCACCACGACCTACCAGTGCTTCCAGCAGCTCCAGCACCCGCACCACTCGTGGAACCACTCCAACCAAACACTCGCAGCCAAACCTGTCTATGACCCGCTCAAACTCCTGCCCGAGCACCGCCGCTATATCGTACACATCCATGACAGTGAGCTCCGCCGCGGGTTTGTCCAGCGCTGACATAACGTAGGTCTCTGTCCGTCCGTTGCTTTCTATTTTCACCTCCGGCATACAACATATCTCTGTTACATTTGACACCCCAAATATGCTCACATTTGCTGTTGGAGACGTTATTTTACATAAGATAGCCCGAGCGTAATTGAACGAGGACAAACTTGCTTGAGTTTGTTGACAGTTTAAACTTGATTGACGTCTATCGCTGTATGCTACCTCTGAAGATGCGTTCACACTCCCACGAAAACTCGTTCTTTTCAACTTTAAGCTTACGATTATGGCCACGGAAATCTCAAATGTTCTTTTGCCATTTGGTGTATGTTATTCAAACACAATTAACTGAAAAGTACTTAATAGTGGACAGCATACTTAACTGCTCAAGGTTGAACTGAAGACAACTTTACTTTAGGTTTCAGGTCATTCGTATAAGAATATATTCATTTTATATTATATATATAGATCTTGTTTATGGACTCATGAAAAACTACCTTTCAACTATCCGTACTAAAGGTGTAAATTGAATTTAAAACACACTGAATAACACTGAATTCCAACATTGACTAACAGAGAATTCCATTTTTAAAACTACCTATGAAGGCAGCAACACACCGTCCAAATTAACACACAGTCCTACTGCGCATGTCGTCATGTTGGCTTATTACCTTCTATGCTCATCATTTAGCTTTTAAAATATCCCACCAATACAAATCACTTGTAAAGCCCACATCTGTTTGGAATTTTATTTCACATGATGTGTTCTCAAATTTAGGTGGCCTTAATTTCCTGCTGCTCTGTAATTATAGCATTCCAAAATTACCACTGAAACTTACTCACTTCCACCAAAAGGCTCTTTTTAGCGTGGACTTTGATTTACAAACAGTTTCTCTCCGCAGAGTTGCTTTTTTGGGGACAATTGTAATATTGTTTATAAAAACAAAACCCTATGTTTTGATAAATGGTTTAACTATGGAATTGCTTTAGTTAGTTAAAAAAGATGGGTTGCTGTATAATTAATCCGAATTTCTTATGAGATATAATGTACCCACAACACAGAGAGTGGTATTTTCAGTGGTATTTGATGCTATTCCTTGTGGTTTGTGCATGTTATTCAGGTGCTCTTACAGCTCTCCTCCCACATCATCCCTCCTTATGTGTCACAGTCTTCTCTTGGTAGTTTGCTTTTCATCTGGAAAGCTTCTTAAACCCAGAATAAGAGCCATGTTTCAGGATTTTATTGGGTCAATATAGTGACTGATATTGAGTTGAAAAAAGTTTGGGTTATCACAAAGATTCTTTTTAACAAAGTCAAAGGAATCTCATTTAAATTAATAGACAATTTCTACCCGCAAAACAATATTTATCAAAATTTAAGAATGATATAGATGTTAATTGTACTTTCTGCCAAAAGCATCCTGAAACATATACTCACTTATTTTGGTCATGGGAATTCACTTAGGCTATAAATTCTGGAGGGACTTCCACAAGTTTATTGCTCATTCTGTCTTTTCTGATTTTCACTTGTACTACAAGAATGCTATTTTTGGTTTTCATAATTTTAATCACAAAGATAGTGGTGCATTTATTTTTTTTTAGCAAAGTCTTGAATTTACAAATGCAAATTCTTCAGAAAGCCTGAAGACTTTTTACTTAAAAAAAGAACTTGAACAATATATGAGGACAATCTCTTCACTGAAACACAAAGGCTCTAAAGACCATCAGCATTTGTAAATCACTAAATTTGTTTACAAGGAACTTGCTCTCACACATTTTTGCTCTCTATTTTTCATTTTTTTCTATTAATTTATTTTCTATTTGTATTTTACACTTGTCTCCCCTCTCTATTATTTTTCTACTTATTTCATTTCACTTTGTTTTTAGATTGTCGCATTAATATCTGTATTTCGCTCTTGATCGTCATAAAGGCAGCCCCCATTAACAAGTCATATTAAGATATATCTGATAAACTAATATGAAAATGACAATGTGTTTTCTTGGCAAAAAAAGTTCAGAGTATTTCCCCTGGCTTATGAGTTTGAAACAACTTTTAAACACTCCTACTGACCTATAAAACAAACAAGACAAAAAAGTGATGTTAAATCTAAATGAGCTGTATGTAGCTAATACAAACCAGAATTAATAAACTCCTTATAAAATGTACCAGAAAAAGACTTAAGAAACACACTCCCACATTAAATTAAGCATTGATTTTTTTATTTGACATTTACACTTCTTACAAGGATAAACCACCAGTATCTTTACTAAAATATATTAATAGATCTGAGTGTATAAAGACATTTCATACAGAAGAAAGGACAGAACATAAAAAATGATGTAAGACCCTGTAAGAAAGGCTCCCGGAGGCAGAGAGGACTAAAACACCTTGATATTGTACATTAACTAACCCTAAATATTTATATTTGGCCTAAAAGAAGCATTTGATAATTAATAATGCCTACATCCGATGTGTGTGCAAACATTTAGCATATATGCTTTAACTTATGTCGGTTCTCCTCTCATAAACGGACATTCAAGAACTAAATGTAGTGTGAGTTGCACTCTTCATTGTAGACGGTACATCTTTACATCATATCATTTAATGCATTTGAACATTAAATTTCAAGGCCTCTCAGGCAATATTGTACCATTAAGAAAAGGAAGAAAAGAAAAGAAAAAAGAAGCTATTTTGCACATGAAGGCAAAGCTGGAGGTATGTCAACTTTTTGCAACAACAGACACACAAAATGATTCCTCAGCTGACTTCACCATCCACAACATAAATAGCAATATAGTGTACATAGTGGTGAAAAAAAAATATTGATGTGCCCTGTTGTGAACATCTAAAACAGTGAGGAAAAAAGTGTCATATACTGATCAAAACTGTTGACCTACAAGATATGCTGTGTTATCAAATGTTAAACTTTGCATTCTTAAAAAGAAAAAAAAGGTAAAAGTATTAAAAACTTCCTGTAGACATATCAAAAAATCCTAAAAGAAAATGTTTTACGATTTTTGTTCTTGATGAAAAAAATGAGTTGAATGTATGTTTAATACGTATATATTTAAAAAGGGATAAAGGCAGGATATCCCTTTCAGGCATCAAGGGTTAAAAAAACAAAACATAGAGACAGAGAAGTACTGACCCTTCATACTTAAAGTAAGAAGCAAAACAGTGTGAAGAAGGATGACAGCAAGGATTGTCAGCATGCAACTTAAAGGAACTCTATGTTCACGAAAAGGCAAATCAGTTTCTTTTTCATCCAGCCATCTTGTAGTGAAGCACTCGTCTTCCACTCTGGTATTTACTTGAACTGCAACACGAAGAAAAATAAAATAAAAAGAGATAAGGTTGACCAGTGCATCATCTCTCATTTGCTTTTATCCATCTCTTTTCTTTATCAAGCTTACCAAACTTTTGGGTGGGATGTTGGGTTTTTGCGCCAGTGCAGGTTTCTTCATGAGAGCAGGCTTGGTGGGTTTCGGTGACATCGTGACGGGATGTGCCAGCGAGGAGGCTTCACCATTCCCCTCAGGAATCTGCTCTGGAGGAACTCCAGCCAGTTCGTAGTGTTTCTTCCTCAGCTCACCCAAACGCAAACGTTCATTCTCCAAATGGCTTTCCAATTCCAACACTTTCACCTTAAGAGAGAAACATTTAAAATATTGCCTGACTTAAGTTATTAGGTTTGATTGAAATGTCTGTCAAAAGCCAGCTTTGTTTGAATAACGTCACGGTTGAGGACTTTCATATCATGAAACAATAGTTACATGTAATCTTTGCCATCACTGTTCAATGCATCTGAAATCACACAACTTACCTGTGACTCCATTTCTTCTTTTCTCAGCTTGATGAGGGACATCCCAGAGAAGTCCATGGCATCTGCTCATTTAAGACAAAAATGCAGATATCAGACCGACGCTCAGAGTTTGTAATTGTGTTGTAAAATCAAACTGTGCTCACCTTTATCTTCCAGGTTCTCCTGGCCCGTTTTAGTTGAGGCCACCACATTCGCAGCCATCTGATTCACATGGCGAGAAGCCTGCTGGAGAACTGTCAGCTTCTTACTGTTGCGATCTGCCTTGACCTGAGTGCAGAGGAGAGTGGTGTATTACAGACGTGAAAACAGTTTCCATGAGCAGTTACTGTGGTGACGATCTGCTGGAGACTCCTGCTTAAACTACAGCAGCTTTTTGGCATTTTTTTTTTCCATCCAGCTAAAAATTAATTTGAAGTTTACTTCTTCAGAAGCTTTAAAGCTGATGTTAATTCATTTCCACCAGGCCATCTTTTACATGACCATTGGATGAATATTTGATTTGTCCTTTTTGTGACTCTGTACACGGTGAGGCACCTGTCAGGTTCTTAACCAGTGTGCTTGTTTATAAATGTTGCGTACGCACAAAACAGGGCCTGAAAGTCGCACAGGTAACTTTTCATGTAAAAACCGTGATCTATAAAGAAAAGCTTGACTGGGGAATGTGTTCACCTTTATGCAAAGTTTGAGCCTTGCGGACAAACATTTTTTAGATGGGAGAAAGTGGCGATGAAAATGGTGAGGCAGTGAATTAAAACCATGTTCGTCTCATACATTTAATTTCATGTCATATCAGACTTGTAGATCTGTTTAATCGTAAACACCCAAGACTGCAGTATCATAGATGTGTTCCAAAGTCTTACTTTTCCATAAGCACTCAACATAGTATGTTCATATGTCATACATCCATAATCAAATTATATTCTAGAGCAGTAATTTATGCATTAATTGTGAAAAGTTGTGTAGCAATCAGTCTAATAACTGAGAAAACAAATAAACAGTGTGGTGACGCTTGTGCATAATGATGCACATGTGCACTGGTAGTTTTGGGAGGATCAAGATGAAGAGGTTTTTAGGAGATTTTCTTTTTTTTTTTTTTTTTTAGGGACTACCAAGATTTCCTGGCCCCTGATGATGTTCATAGATCAGTGCTCTTGGACTTATGTACTGAACTGGGTCCAGTGTCAAAGTGACCGATCTGCAATTGGTTGTAGCCACATTGCTATAAGGCAGGAGTGTCCAAAGCACCCAATTAAAATGAATGGATCATCAAGGTCTACACAAGTCTG
Organism: Arrhamphus sclerolepis; assembly: GCA_037176975.1. Taxonomy (NCBI): domain Eukaryota; kingdom Metazoa; phylum Chordata; class Actinopteri; order Beloniformes; family Hemiramphidae; genus Arrhamphus; species Arrhamphus sclerolepis. The sequence goes on along the minus strand of JBAMYA010000024.1, from coordinate 6,957,317 downwards.
CTAACAACCCACTCATGTGAATAAGGTGTGCTGAAGATGGAAAACATCTAAGACATGCAGGACAGCAGCCCTCAAGGACTGCATTTGGACACTCCTGGTATAGGGGTTCAGAGTGAACCGTGCATGTGGGACTCAAACACGTTTCTGCCAAAGTGGCCTGGCTCCAGGCAGGTAGGTACTGCACTTGATGGCTGGCAGCAACTGATTAACATACAGAAAGCATTCATGAGGTCCTTTGCATTGATAGAGTGACAAATAAAAGGTATCTACCTATCTATCAACCATTTATGGTAGATTGTGGGTGTACTGAGGGTGGAATATGTGGCAAATCCACCTGCACAAGCTTCCAGGTGGTCTGTGATTTATAAAGGGAAACTGCTGTGTGTATGCATGGTTATATAAAATCAGATTATTTACGCAAAGGATTCTATGAACAGTTTTATAAATGAACACTCAGCTCTCCTCCTCAAAGTATTTACATTAGGGATCATGAAGCTCTACAATTATAGATCCATTAAGCACGGCAACACGGGGGGTTGTGTTAGCACTTAGCCTGCATGCCTGCTTCTTCCCTGGTACTCCAGGCATTGCTGATCCTTTTTATTCTTCTTAATTCACAGGCACTTAACTCAGCGCAATCATACTTAGAGCTTACTTAACAGAAATATCAGCAATTCTGCCTTCAATAAGTCTTTTAATTCAGCTCAAACAGATTCAGGATTAGACTAAGTTTGATAAACTATTGCATAATCACCAGTTATTTGCTAAAAAAAAAAATTTGTGTCAGTGATACACCCACCTTCCTTTAGTGTAAGGTTCAGTACCCACCATCTCAATTAGCAAATAATAAACAGCATTGTGCAGTTTTTGGTATCATACAGTAATGACAGCTATGTTGAGGGTTTTCAGAACTGCATTTTCTTTCTTCCAAATTGGCCCATTACCTTTGAGGCAGCAACCAGCTGTGCTGTGCTTGCAGCGATCTCATGAGAGCAAACAATCAACTCCTCATATTTTCCTGTGTGCAGCACCACCTTATCAGCAGATTCCCTGCAAGAAAGCAAGTGAAGATATAATACCGCTTCATCTTCAGCACCTTTACTAATGAGTGTGTTAGTTAAGGTGCCTCATTGCACAAGTGTAATAACAAACACAACTAATCAAAAATATAAACTGGAACTTACACCATCTCAGTGGCTCCCCATCCTACAGCCTTGGCAGCAGATATTAGTCCCTCAGTCCAGCGAGAGTTTCTGGCATAGAACTCCTTAATAGTGGCTGCACCCTTAATGAGAAAACATCACCTAATTTATTTTTTTCCCACTATATATTTTAACTGTAACAGAACAACTCACATCAATTCCAGAAACAAATAAGGTATATTTTTATGGGTTCGCTGTTAGAAAACAGAGTGACTCACCCTCCCACTCTCAACAATCTCCTTTTGAAGATCTGTGGATGCTATGACCAGCAGGCGGATGGCCTGAGGGAGTGTGGATGATAAAATGACATAAGACAAAAAAAAATAAAACCCATCCCACATATGTTCACTGGGATTATGATGAAAGAAAAGGTATGTAGGACAGTTATAAGTGATGGGAACATTACTGCAGTACCTTCATGAGATCAGTGCAGCTATTGAGGATTCTGGAAAACACAGTAGAATAGGAATTAAATTTACAAAACGCATACTGTCATTTATTAATTAAATTACTGGCCATATGTGGTGACTTCTATTAACAACCCAACATAGACAGTTTTAAATTGGAGCTTAACTGATTTTGATGCAAATAATCCAAAAAACAACAAACCTTTCATTGACCTCCAGTTTAACTCCTGAAGTATCTTTTCGTGTCTGGCTCATCATTTCCTAAATTTAAACCATATAATGCAGTTAGCTAAAATTAATACACATTGTATTCATGGTAAAAAAAATAGAGGGGAACATTATGTAATAAAGTACAGTAAGATACACATTACTCACATCAATCCTACGGACTGCCTCCTCAATAGCTGCTGATGTTGCTGCCATTTCCCTATCCACCAGATCTCCCAGCTCTTCCTGACGGATGTCCATTCCTTTTGGGCGAAGCTCCTGGATAGTGCAGAAAAACTATCAGCTGTGTAGTGGAGTGCAAATAAATAACCTACTAGATAAAAGATAAATCCAACTATTATTAGTCAGTCAGTACATTTAGGTTATTGTACAGCTTCCAATATTTCAAGTTTCAAGCAGCATCTATGACATAATCACAAGTGGACACCTGCTATGAACACACCCAAAACACAAAATTCAGGATTAAATTTCCCAGACCGCATTCAGAATTGATCCATATATGGCCACATTCTTTCAGTGGCATGAAAGAAAATGATTAGTAGGATACGTTTTAATAATGATTCAACTAATCTGCGCCCAGCTAATCCGTGTTGAACTTGACTCCAAAGCCACAGGGTGCATTACTGAAGCTAAATTGCTTTTTCCTCCTATGTATTAAATTTGATCACACAACAGCTACGATTGCAGCGTCATAGCTTTTGGTCCAATCTACAGATCCTAGTGGCCTGTCTTTTATTCATTTCCCCCAAATATTTAGATAAACCAATGTTACATCTGGTCTCCAAAGATGGCATTTTAATGTGTCAACTTAATGCTTGGTATTCAAGTGTTTCAGACTTTTCTTCTTTTTCCTGCACAGAGACTAGAATGAAGTAAATCTGGAGTCCTTTAAAGACTTGTTCTGATTAGCAGAAGTATATTTCCTCACATCTTCATCAACAATGATGTCATGTAGACAAGTGTATTGCCCTCTCACATTAAATCTATTAGACTGAGCATTAAAACGCTTGCCAAACTACAGCAGTACACAGTTAGGAATATTTTAAAGGAGCAAAGTAAACCTTATGATGCAGAAATGTTCTTACAGATGGTTACTGCAAACAGGGAAGAGAAGGTATTTCCACCACAGTGGCCACAGGTAGCAAACAATCAGAAACTATGTTGTTCAAGGAGAACGCTTCAACATAAGCCGTGCACTCCTGGCATTGGATGGATAAAGGATCTGTGGAAATTCTGTGTTTTCTCTCACCTGGCCCAAATGCAGGATCTTCTGTACAATTATGCGAATGGAGGCTGGATCTGCTTTCTGGAGGGTTGCCTTGGACTTCAGGTCCTGGAGGTACTGCACAGTCTGAGTACCACAAGCTCTGCAGTTCTCTGTCAGTCCTGCAGGGAGGTCAAGGAAATGAGACCAACTCTGTGCATTACTTCCACATTACTCACTAGTTCAAATACATTTTTAAATTCTGAAAAAGCCATACGATTTATAAGATGAAACCAAGATTAAAATTTGTTTGTCAATAAATAATACTTTTTTTTAATGAAAATAACACAAGCTTTTCAAGAGACACTTCCTTACGATCTGCATGATCTGTGGGTGCCATGTGTGCAGTAGCGCTGCCATTAATAATTGTATCTGCAGTCAAGTGGGAGAACTGGGTCAGAGCCCTCAGCAGTCCTCCAGCGTCTGGTTACAAGATGACAAAAAGAGCAGTTAGTAATCTTAGAAAACCTAACAAACCAACCAAACAGCTGTGTTCTACTGTTGACCAAACTTAGACCTTACTCGAGAAGATGCTACAATATTTTCACCTTTATCCGAATATTATTTTGGAGTTAAAAGAAAAAAAGAGGATTAAGTTATGTGGAGTATTTTGATATTAGTTTCATAGAGATAACATGTATAAACCATGTCCTGAACTACAGGTGAGCCAGTGCATTATGGGTCTGTTCAAGAACTTTAGGGGTGAAGAAGGAACCTGAACAATACTCTACATTTTGAAATACATGGATACAATTAATGTGTAACATAAGCACTATTAAGCACACTACATTCTGTTATATGAATGCAATAAACACACAACTCATGATAAGAATATGAATTAATTTTGAATATGATCAATAGTTAGAATATTATTGTGCATGTAAAAGTATGCAGTATCATGGCACTCACCTGCCATGTTACTCAGATAATCCCCATGGCCCTTTTTCACTTTGTCGATGGAGCCCAATGTGGCCTCCGCCCGACTTATGAGGTAATCTGTGTTCGAAGAAAAATCAAAGAAGAGTAGAAAAAAAATGTTATGAGTGATCAACTAGCTAGTCTTTGTAATACTCAATTTAATATTACATATACTAAATTTGTTTATAACTATCTGGAAAAAGAGGAGGAGTCAGACCTGGAGAGCTGGTACAGCGTATGTGGAGGGGATCATCCAGCTTAGCAACAGCATCTTTGACGATGTTCTCAGCCTCTGTTATGGTACCTTGCAGCAGAGAAAACTGCTCGTCCAGAAGCTTCTGCTTCATTCGCTCCTCCTGATTTGTCTATATTCAAATAGACACAAATGCCTACTCAGAACATCTCTCGACATACGATTAAGCACTATAGAACATCTAGAATATTGTTGTAGACGTCAAAAATATTTAATGCAACCTGTCTAAAACAATATCATCAACATTGCATGCACTGGTAAATTTTCCTCTTCAGGAAGTGCATCACAGATGAGAACTGTCATTTTTGTTTGATAAACTGCTTATTCAAATTCGTCTCTCCCAAGCCATATACAATGTCAATGTCATGAGTCAACAAGACAGTTCACCATTTACTGTTTAAAACAATAGCTCTACCTCTCACAAAGTTCATTATTACTAGTCTGCACTGCTGTGATTTTGTTTGTGCAGAGGCTTCAAACCGAATAATGGATATATGAAATACTTATGCAATTATAGCTATTAGATGTTTAAGTGGTGTGTTTTAAGTGTACTCACTTGACCCAACAGCACAGTTTTAGTAGAAGCAAGAGTTACCAAAAAAGGCTCAATAAATTGTAAATATTATAGTACATAAATTGTTGTAAATTCATTTGTCCATGTGCACCCATGTTCTGCTGTACTGTCATTCAAAATCAATCGTTTTTCTTTCATTTTGCATGGATGTTTGATGAATATATTTATGTGGATGACAACCACAGTTCAACCATTGACCCTACTGGTTATGATTCTTGATTCAGGTTAGGCTGCTCTTCAGTTCTTTTATCAAAACAGAATCTGATGGCTGAACATACTTGAACTTTGAAATACATTAAAACTCTTGTTTTTGTCGTGCATAAATCCCAACCTCGTAAAAAATATGTTGATAATGATTCTAAATGTGTAATTTAGATTGTAAATGTTACAACACATGTAAATCCATTATCTCTACTTCATATTAATCATGATATAGTGGTGTTAATGCAAACCAGGAGGGAAAAAAAGCTACTGAGTGGAGACACATGCTGTCTACCACTGCTGAGCTGGCGTCCACCGTCCTGACTGACCTTCTCCTTCAGCTTTCCCTGCAGCTCTCCCAGCTCCCTGCTGCTCTTCTCTCGTTCCTGCTGAAGTGATGACTGCTGCACCTGCGCCGACTGTCGCAGAGATGACAGCTCCGCCTCCTTCTCACTCACAGATCGCATCAAACGCTCCTTCTCCGCCTGCAGAGCCTTCATTGAGCTGTTCATTTCCCCTGACGTCTGGCGAAAACATACAAAGTGGTGGGAGAAGCCAAAAGAGAGACAGATGGTGTCAACTGTCAGACGGAGAGTGTCCAACCAGAAAAAAAAAAAAAATCAAAAACTCATGTCTTTCAGCAAAGAGCTGATGAAAACTCTGAATACTTGATGAGGAGACGTTGCAGATGCATACTTACCTTCTCGCTACTTTGCAGTGTTGACTTGATGCGTGTCACTTCTGCCATTTTCTCTTCCAGCTCCCTTTTAAGCCTCTCCATCTCAAACTTCTGCTCTTCCAACTGCACGACCACATCATTAAACATAAATATCCACAGTGCACATCCATGTTCCTAAAAGGAATCTGCACCGACCTTCATTTCAGCTTCCTGCTTTATCCGATCCACCTCAAAGGACAGTTGCTGTTTCGTCCTCTCCACTTCCTCCTGAGTCTGCTGGGTTGCTGACAGCATCTTGACAGTATCTGCACTCTGTTAGCACATTAACAACATTTATTCACACTCAGCACAGCCAGGTGCTGACATATAATTGAAATGATCAACTGCGGGTTGGTCTGGAGTCTGCCTGTACCCTACGGAGTAGTTCAGCATGGCTGGCCACCAGTTCAGTGTGTTTCTCTTTCAGCTTGTTGTACCGCTGCTCAGTGGCTTGTGCCCTTTCTTCACAGACAAGAGAGATGAGGGGATTATATTGCTCATGATCATGGATGTCGATGAACAAGAGCTTTCATCTGTGCATCTTACTCTCGGCCTCGATGAAGGTGGTCTGTAAGCCCTCGTGCTCTGCGTTCCTGCGGCGGGTCGCCTCCAGCTCCATGCGCAGCTGCTCGTTCTCCACGAGAGTACGTTGTTTTTGCAAACGCTGCTCTTCTAGCTCCGACTCCAAACTGTTGATCTGGGACTTGAGCTGTGTGATATATCGCTGAGCCTTCGAGAGAGAAAAAGAAATGTGAGCGCAGCAGAGGATTTCAGGATTGTAAATGCAGCTTGTTTATTATACATGATGATGTAATATTTCATATATTTTTTATTACTGATGCAGTATATAAATAACAGTATTTATAGAGGCTTGTATGCAATAAAAGTAAAAAAGACAGGATAAAAACAAAAAGAGACACATACAAACAAAGGGTAAGGGTGTGGCCACTAGCTACATGTAATCTTAAAATGATATACACACTTTGTATTCCTGTTCTGTTGTACTATTACTATCTACAGTATATTACTGAATCTCCTGTTTGGTGCTGTGCTGCTGGAGCCCTAATTTCCCTGAGGGAACCTCTGCAAGGGATTCATGAAGTTATTTCTCATCTAATTAATTTTACATTGCTAGCTTGCGAAACTTTCATTTTTATTATGTCATGTGAGCTTTAATAATATTAAAAAAAACAACAACAACAACAACAAAAAAAGAAGCAGCTTGAGCAGCACCTTCCATTCAGAGGCTACTTGCCACATTCTACATGTCAGGAGCAGCATTTGCATCCACTCGACACATGACCCAGATTCCTTTACACGTAGATAACCATACCCTATTCCGACTACACATGCACAGAAAATGATCTGAAACATCAAACTTTTCCATAAGTCCTTACCTCCCCTTTGATTTTCTCCAGCTCAGCTCTCAGCAGCTCAAGCTCCGACTTCAGGCTTTCAATCTGGATATCCCTGCCAGACAGGAGAACTATTGTGATAGGGTGCTTACGCTGAAATGCCACACACCAAATTATGAATTTAAGAATGACAAGTTAAAAATAAAACCCATCCTAGCTTACCTGTCATCAAAACCACCATTTGGAGGTCCAAATGCCTGATCAAATATATCCAACTGCTGAGGGAAGGACAAAACAAAACAAAACAAAAAAAATGACCATGTGTTCACAAAAAGTTTCAAAAGAAGAGTACAGCTTAAAATATCCGTGCATGTGTGCTTGGTGTACCATACCTGTGGCTGAATGCTGGATGTTGAGACATCGCTGACCTCAATGAGTGGCTCTGGATCTTCATCGTCATCATCTTGTTGCTCTGATTCATCGTCATCAGGTATGACCACCACTGGCTTCACATGTTTGGCCAGTGAAGCTGCATGCAGGAAATTAGGTGGGGACTGCAGAAGACGAGGACAAACTATTAGCAATGAAATTAGTTACAGTCATCTCAGATCAAAAATATAAACTACTTAAGAATTTCAATGAGAGTAAGACAATTTCCCAAATTTGCAGGCAGCAGTATTACATTTAGGATAACGTTTATGACTCAGCAGACACTGGAGTCATCCCCGACCCCACCCCCCCACCCCCACTATCCCTCTGAGCTCTTACATCAGGCAGCTTGGGAATCTGGATCAGCCTCTTGAAATACATCATGTCTCTGGCTTTATCGAAGAAGCTCTTAAGGCTGTGTAACAGAAGAAAGCAGTAGACCTTATTCTTAATATTCACTTCATGTTAAAGCGCAACACTGCACGCTATGTCATAATTTCTATTCATTGTACTAAAAGTCAGATAAGGCACTGATTACATTTATAGCTACAAAATATGTGTGAGGAAAAGGTCCTAGAATATTTCCTCTGATGCAAAGAAGCGATTGGCGCAGAGGAAAGAGAGAAAAGCCTGAGGGATGTGATAATGGTTACATTTGCATTTGTTTTAAATTACTGTGGTAGCCAGGTGGGGAAACATTATAGCTCCTTTTAGAAAGTGATGGAGAGAGCCACAGTACACGCATGACATTTTCCATCAGTGAGTCTGGGTGGTAAAAATCAAGTGAGCAATAACAAAGGCCCCAGAGTCCAACCTTTCACATGTTATCAGGACCAGCACCACACGCAACTCCAAGTCCTTCTAGAGTTACAGTTTTCTCACAATATGTTTTTATCATAAAAACAATTCTGCTAACTTTAGTTAAAAACAGCAGTGAAATGGGTAGAATGAGAATATTGACACGTGTATATGATAATATATACACATTCAAAGACCAAATCCTCCTGAAATTCTTTTTAAAAACAGTCCAATTGTTCAGCTGGCTATAATGCCAAATTACAAAAACAACAACAACTAGACTCTGCAGCAAACAAGAAGTAAAACTGCAAGGAAGTAAAAGTTTGTACAACACTTAAATATTTCATTGTGTGAACAGCTGATCGTATCAAGTTACCTATTGCAACAGTGTGTGTGTGTGTGTGTGTGTGTGTGTGTGCTAATGCAGCTGGAGGTCAGATAATATGTATACTACTAGTTCTAATGTAGTCACCGGATCAAGTGCCTGTCTGAAAAGACTACTGCATCAGTATATCACTCTTCACTTAACTTACCTGCGAAACTGATCATGGAAACGATCACGGTGGCCCTGTAAGGTATCAGCAGGGAGACCTAAAATCCATAAAATGATACACATGCCATTGTTGGGGGGGGGGGTTAGTTTTTACATTATTACTGAAGAATGAATGACTAAATCAAACCACAGAACTTTTTTTTTTTTTTTTAAGGGCAATAAGCAGTCTTACAGGCGTGCAGTTTGAAAAGCAGCTTGACAGTGAAGTGGTATAGGTGGCTGCAGTCCTGGACGACCTGGATGAGTGGAGCAAGACGACACTGGCCTGATGTGAGAGTAGAGATGGCGATGGATGTGTTCAGCTGTCGGATCACTGTAGGAAAAATCAGAGGTGGGAATTTAGACTGCATTTGACTGTTTACGGTGTTAAATCTACCAGCCAAACATTTACATACAGACTTTCATTTTGAAAACTGTTTTGCAGAAGATATGTAGCATTGTTTAGAAATGGTTACCACGGCTATTCGATGAATAGATTCACCTCTGAGACAACAGCTCTGCATCAACACCGTGAGTTTAATAAAGTGTATGTATGTTTTCTGCAACATGTAAACACTGTAAAGGAGCTTTTGTCTAAATGACTCCAAAACTCTGTGCTTAATGTGACAGCATTTTATTCACAAAAAAGAAAGAAAGAAAAAACGAGTGACCACGGACCTCCACCCCTTGGGAGGGGCTGCCAAACTAGAGGAAATCACTTTAATGTGTTTTAATTGCAGGAACTTCCTCATCAGTAAACAAAAACAGGCAAAGAAGAGTGAAGGCTAGAACAAGCTGCTGAAAATATTTCTTCAATAAAATGGCAACCAGTCTACGTGAAAGCATGCAGGCACAATAAACCTTTCGTGATAGGCTCCTGGCTTTTTGTGCATAAATAAATAATGTCAGAGGGCAGCAGATCTTGACTGTAGCTCAGGTTTCTCCTGTTTGGAAAAGCAGGATATGGAAAGAGGTGGGAGGAGTTTTTGCTTTCACCTGTCTCTGCTAGCCGCAGCTCTGTGTCCATGTAATCAAACACTTCGACTGTGAGTTGGAACCTGCAGGACAGAAGGTGATACCTTTGTTAGACAGCAAGGAGGCCCCACTCAGAGACAAGGGTGCTGTGACTTTGTAAAATGAAAGAGCAGCACAGCTTGATGTGCTTACCGGTTAAGACGAGTTGGATTGATGGATTACATGAAATCAAACATTAGCTTTGCATGAATGTGAAAACTCACACATTGTTGATGTCTGTTCCCGCGACGCGCTCCAGAACTTCATCTTTGGCCTCCAGGTTTGGGGGGATTTCTGCATGCTGCATTGAATGTGAAAGTTCAGTGGCAGTTCCCTGTTGGAATTCTTAATTCTTTTGTCGCATTGCACACAGCATATGTGACAAATGACCAAAGGTACGTTTACCTTCACATGAAACTCTAGTTTTGTGCAGAGCAGCTTGGAATACAGACCCACCAACTGTCCGTATCTGTCATGGAGATGGCCCTGGAAGGCACAAGATGAGAAAAGCAGTTAATTAGATTTTGTAATTATTGAGAAAAAAAAAAACACTTCAAAATGTTATTTAAAAAAAAAAGAGAGTTTCCATGACTCACCCATAGAGACCCAACTTCCACTAGAGAACTGTGATGTCTCATGCAGTCCTGCAGAACCTATGAAGGCGACAGCCAAGTTAAACAACTCTCAGGAAGCAGCATTCAGAGAGCCATTAAAGATCTGCTGTAGCACCGTGGACAAAGATTGGTTGGGAAGAAGGGTAACTTACATTTCTGTGTCCATCGCGCAGGACTTTGTGCAGTACATGGCAGAACTTCCAGCTCAGGATCGAGTTGCTGGCCAGAGGAAATCCCAGTGCGTAGGACCAGAAGGTGTGGGCTCCCTTCTCTCTGTGCGTTCCCAGGATGATTCCTGCAACGCTCATTAAGGAAGCAAAAACTACCACAGTACTGTGATTCTCTTATTAATCAATAGAGCCCATAAAATGCATTCATAATGATTACAGCTAAAAATTCTGCTCTAAATAGGAAATACACTATATTTATATACCATCTTTTAGTCTTATTTACCACTCAAAGCACTTTTACTCTCAAAGCTACATTCATCCATTAAAGCACATTCATAAATCCATTTCAGTTCCTCTCTTTTGGTCGATGCAGAGAAGCCTTAAATAAAACCATTATTAGCTGTATAATTTTATACTCTACCATGTACTGTTAAAATAAAAAAAAAACAGCCCACATTTTTCAAACTGCAGTGTCATGACGACGTTAAAAAATGTTAAAATAACTGTGTTGTCATCATGAATGTAAACACCTTCACAACATCTGACCTGCTTGTCTCTGGAGCAGGAAATCACTTGCCTGTGACAGCCGGATGATCATCATCTTCATTTTCAAGTATTTCTTCTGATATCTCCAGCGAGCAAACTCGCGCTTAAATCAGGCCACATCAAACAGCTCTCACTTTGATCAGCTTCCTGTAACCTTCCCCATCTTTTTTTCCATTCTGACAACAACTGCAGCAGATGCACCAACTATCATCAAACATTAGTCTCAAATTAAAAAAAAAAAAAAACTGTAATTTTGCCTTTCTCCAACAAGGCTGCTGTTAATCCATAACTCAAGTTTTACTCAAACTGCCTGGTTTACGCATTAAATTTACACATGCATTAGCAGCATATTTAAAATATTCTTCCATAATCTCAGAAACATCCGTAACCTCATCTCATATACAGAATAAGAGCGTCCCAGAACACTTACATTTGACTGTATCAAACCCGTTCAAAAAAGCCCCACTAGCCTCTTGTCCAGTGTTTCTGAAAGTTTGGAACAGCCAGACCTTTTTATTAATATTATCCCTTAAAACTTTTTTTTTTTTGGTCTGGCAATTCTGTGTGCAAAGCAGAAGAATAAAATAAAGGTCTTGACATCATAACTGAGGATACGTCGGGCATGCTTCTCCTTCACAGGTGTCTCAGTGGAGGTGATGGCTTTGCTGATGCTGCTGAGCTGAGAAAGAGAAGAGAAGACTTTCTGTTAGACCTTGCACATCTTTATCCTTCCCCGCCTCAACAATTAGTCGACAGACTTAGAAGACACGCAAAGGCCTGACATGAGCAAATAGCATCATATTCCTGAACATATTCGGGATGTCTCCGTGTTACTTACGAAGAACATTAAAATGACAAGTCAGGCAATGACAGCTACATTAAAAAAAAAGGACAGTCGTCTCTTCACAGAGCATGGCACAGAAATAAAAAAGAAAAGTAGTAGAATAGCTCTGGTGTGTACAGACAATAGAACAGACTTCCTTTTTTAGACTTGTTTTATCTCACCATCAGTCTGACTATTCAAACAATGAAGGAAGGAATGAAGGAGAGATTTTTTTCCTCTTTGTTTCCTTAACGGAATCAACTTAACACTTCCTTACCACAGAAAAATGAATACAGCTCATGGATAAACCCTTTGCCAAGTGGTGCTAACATACCTTAAATCGTATTTTTATGAGACAACAAACTCCACTTATGTGGTATATTTAGTATCTTAATGAGAACTTGGGTCAAACGTTCCCAAACATCCCGCTATCATAAATCAGAGTGACTGGGCAGCACCGCTGGCCACAAAGTGAGCTCTTCTGCAACCATCAAACAGGTAAAACAGGCGAAGCACACAAAACAGCTGTAAGAAAGGGGTGGATCTGTGTGTGTGGCTGTTTGAACTGTACAGTCAGGTTAGATTACAGAACATTCATTCATCAACTGGGCGACGAGTACTACAGCTTAGAGGCTAGTCTTGTGCTTCAGTTACCCGGCCGAAGCGCTGCAGTAAGATAATGCAATCATCCTCTTCTTTTTATACACACATTTAATTTCTCTGGGGGCTTTATTTATAGATTGAAACGACTAAATCCACAATTTTTTTGTTGACAAATCCCTCTTCAACATGAAATAATTTTCATGGTCACCTGCTTTGAAAGATTTTCCATTCCAAGAAGTAAAAAAAAAATAAATAAATGGGAAAAAAGAAACAGAGCTGTACACAGTAACGACAGTACTTTTACACAGATTCCTGCAGAAACATCTAAAAGCAAAGCTTCCATGTCAATATCAAGCCAGCCACATTAAAGCATTTTTTACAGCATCATAACACTGCAAAACAAAATGAGAGTTAAATAGGACTTTGCCAAGAGGAAGTGTACAAAGTAAGGAAGCCAATGAAGGAGAAAGAGCTGCACGGTTGAGTTGATGTGCAGAAAGTTGGTAAAGATACAGTGTGAACTTCAAATCCATGATCACCTTTAAAACCAGTAGAATTTCCAACATAATGGGAACGGTAAAACACAAATACCGTTGCACATGTTGCTGTTTTTTGGGTTCAGAAGAGATAAAAATCTCTCATTCACACAAAAACAGAGTACTTACATAATGATCAAAGCTGCAGCTAGACAGCACAATTATCCTGAACTGCTGTGACGCCACCCGTAGCTAAATTTGGCTTCGATTAATTGTGTCATGGTCCTGCTTTGAGTCACAACTATTGGAATTTATGTGAAAGAGTTTTATAAAGCAATCAACACAATCAAATTATGACTGCACTCCACGGTCCAGAGCAACACTGACCAGACATGGTGGACCAGATCCGTCTGCTTGGTTTGTTAAAATGTCAAAAAACACAATGGGCAGTTAATCCCAAAACTAAATCATTTTAACATTTAAAAATGAGATTGTAAGGGGAAAAAAAAACCCAATATGAGAATCAGAAACATAACAAACGCCCATTATTTGAGCCTGTATAACTGCGCCCAAGTCCATAACTGTGTACTGAATGCAGCTTTATCATGTCAGTGTTACGTAAGAGAATAATCCAACATAAAGTGCAGGAATTACTGAAGCAAAATGTTCCATCTTAATATCTCATCCCATTCTAAATGATCTTTCTTGATTAATAGGCTTCTTAGACATAAATGTGCCTTTGATTCTTATTCTTAGACTCAATGTCACATCTTTCTTTAGATGCAATCAAATGTCATTGGCAAAGGCCTTAGTACACCAAAAATGCATAAAAGCCTCTTTAATGAGTTAGAAACCTGGGAGTCGCCAATGCGACCCATGTACACACAACCACCAAACATCTACGGTCACATCAGAAAAAGCACAGAGAGGCTACTGTGACTGAAAACTGAGCGTCAGGCTGCGAGCGGGGTGCACTGGTTAATACACTCCTCCTTCTGACGCAAATGAACTACGAGCTTCTCGTTTACACAGGGCAAGTGCAGAGGGCTAGTGTGGAAGTTTGTGTGACAAAGAGGGGTTTGTTGGGAGAGGAAGGCCAACAGCTGGGGTAGAGAATTGGGTTGGATGGGGGGGGCGCGCTCTGGCATACAGAGCCTGGCATGGAGGCCTCAACAGATGGCTGCTGAGCAGCGAAGCTGCAGGGAGGCTCTCATAGTACATTCAGATGGGCTGCAGGTCATAAAGCAGCGGGACGGGACACACAGGAGGAGGACGTCAGATGCAACAGGAAAGGTGGAGGGCGACAGAACACTTGATACAGGGTGTTGTCAGAATAAGAGCATAAGCTTTCTCCAGTTGGTTTTGGGGTGGGGCACTCCGCTGTTCACCCTCGTATTTTATACCTCCTCCACTTGAGGCTGCAAGGGAGGTAATGATGGCACAGCCTGCACAGGAATCAAGCAAACCCTAAATTACAAGCAGAAGCGCATCTAATAGCCACTTTGCCTAATATCTAATTTGGTCTACAAGATGTCATGAATTGTTGTGTCAAACATCAAAACACACTTTCATTTTGAAGACACCAGAAGAGAATTATATGAGAATTTAAGAAACTAAGCGAAAAAAGAGATTCATGTCAACAGATCTAAATCAACTAATGATCTAATTTCCATAATTATTTCACTAAAATGAGACAACCACACACAACTGTGCTGACCAACTTTCCTGATGGGGATTTAAAACATCGTCCACACATAGTTGTCAACACAGATAAGAAACTGTTTCCTTATATACAGTCAAACACAAGCCAGATCAAATCTAAAATTTTCCTACTGCAGACACGCTGATGCTGTGGACCATGTGATGCCCAACAGCGTAGAGCTGCCTTTGGTTCCTACAACTGTAAATCCCCCCCGGAGCAGCAGAGAGGAGAAGTGAGAGGGAGGGATGAACTGGACTAATCCCATGGCTGCCATAAGGTCTACTGCTAGCTAGCTTTCCTGCAGTAGCACACTCACTCCACACAATCTCACACTGTAAACTGGTTTAATAAGACACGTCTTTGCTTACCATCTCATCTCTGTTTTTCAGCATTGTGTCCACAAGTTGGGCTTGAAAGAGAGTGCAACATGAATGAAATCAAAGCATCCACGCTGCACCCCAGCTGCCTCTCACCGTACATAATGCTCTGAGGCAGGAGCACTTATTGCAGGTCCTTATCAGCTTAATTCAACAGACTGCTGCAGGGGATCTGGCTGACAAGGTCACACGCAGACTTCAAGCTAACTCATGCATATCAGCTCATGTTAAAGACAAAAACAATCCAGCTGGGTGGTGCACCAACGACAGAAGCTAAATCAACGGAGGAGAAGCGCAGTGTTAAATACAGCGACACAACCTTCTTCTACATATGACTATTTCCTTCTGTATCCCTGTCCGATTAAATTACAGAAGCACAGCCACATCAACAGGTAATAAACCGAGGAAATAAACCCCACAAAAGGTCCACATGTGACGGCTCGCTCTACCGCGACCTGCCTCAACATCCCCAACCAAAAGGATTTCTGCATCTGGCCACAAACCACGTGTGATGTTCTTCTGATGTTTGGCAAAGTTGGAGTCTCGGATGTGAAGGACACAAAGACTTTAAAACATGTATCATCAACTTTACAAGAAGGGACACACACTGATGACAACTACAGGACTAACAAAATATACACATCTTGTACGAAAACATGTGCACTTTAAAGGCAGAAAGTCTATGCACATAACTAAACATGTTAACAACAGAGCATATGAATGACCTAAAAGAAAATCAGTCAAAATATCAACTGAGTGCCTGCACAGACAATATTCATGATCTCTTATTAAGTTATAACTCAATTTTAAGCCTAATTAAATATTGTACCACAGATTACATTAGGCATTCAACAAAAGAAACTGTTCTTTTGCAGTCCAGTAGTTACTGGGACAAACTGCTGACCTGGTAAATGAGCTGATGGTGAGCACATGATCTTAATATAAAAACATGTCTTTCAAGATTATACTATATTTATGGCTTTGGGGGGTTTAACATTAGTCTGTGGTCAGCAAACACAAAGACGTAATGTGCATTGGGAGCATGTCTTTTGTCACTAACATACTGACATGCATGTGCGTTCTGTATGAAATGCATAGCTGAACTCATTTGGTGAATAAAAAAGGGAAGAACAACAAAGAAAAAAACAAACAAAACACTTTGCATTCTGGAGCGAGAGACAGAATATCAGGCGAGCGCTTGTAGCCAAGTCAAAAAATCATGAAGAAACTCTGTTTCTTAATGAGTGAAAACAACCACAGAGCTCTTATTTCTCCTCTTCTAGTCAGTGGCTGTTTATCCTCTGGTACTCCCCTCCCCCTGCCCAGCTCCTACCCCCCCTCCCTCCCTCCCTCCCTCACGGGGGACTCTCAGGCAACAGGAATGAGGGAAAGCAAACATTACAGGAGACGCACACAAACACACAGGACACTGTGAGAGATTTCACCTCGGCACCAAGGTCGACATAAAAAGCAAAGCAAGGGAGGAAAAGTAGGAGAGAGTAATGAGCAGTTGAGGAGTTTCCCTCGGTTAGCAGATGAATCAGCAGGATTGAAACTCTGACATCAGACACGCTGAGCACAGGTTCATCCTCTTCAATTTAACAAGTTACAGTCTAACAAATGCCATTTCAAATATTGGACTTGTCGGACTCCGATGAGCAATTGGATTACTAACTGAGTCATGAGGTCAGATTCATCATTGTACACCGACTTCATTTGCACGTTGGCCAGTAAAAACTCATTCAGCTGAGATGTAGTAACTGAACTCTGCAGAGCACCAGCTCAAAGTGAGCTCACCTCTCCACGTTCTGTTTACATCAAATTTAAGCAGCTCTTTGAAACTTGGCACATGGAAAATACCTAATGCAAGATTTTGTGTCACAGTATAAAAGGTCATAATTGAAAAGTTAAAAAGTTGCAACTAACAAACAAATTGCAACGTTAATCAAGTGAACTTATGGCAAAAGGTGGAATGACTTGTTTTCCCTCCCTACCGGGTCCTACCTTGAACATATATTGCATAAACGGATAATTTCTATACAGTACATTCATCAAGTTCACAGTAAGGGAATATTGATTTATTATATTGTCATCGACAGAAACATACGAGGTATGGAAAAGTAACTTTTTCTCTCTCCAGTTCAGTGATTTAAGTCGAGTGGTCTTAATTCTCAAGTAAGCTGATAAACACCTGCAATAATCCACATGGTAATGTACACAGCTCACTGAATCAATAATGGTATCAAACCCAGTAATGAGACTGACAACCTCGGATCACTGCATCCCGAGCCGACATGAAATGCATTAATGTGAGCCGTTCCACAATTGTGCATCTGCATAAACAGCTTCATGCTACCAAGGCACATCTACACTGACCACAGACACGACCTAGAATATCTACCACTGTCCAGGATCACCCTGTGTGTTATTCAGAAGTACCTTAAATCAGCATGGCACTTAAATGAGTGGACAAAAAAAATTGCTCAAGTTTTTTTTTCTTTTTAATCAGACAATTATAACAAGCGTCAGAATACTTGCCTTGTCCACCGGTGTAACAGGTAGCAGTGTTTGAATTGTGCATGTAATCAGTTTGCACTGATCAAGAAGTTACAGAAAGTTTCCTCTAAGAAAAAACAAAAAACAAAAAAAACAACACTTTGTACTGTTAAATGACAAGTAATAAGGATTCCTGTATGTTTACACTCTATGAGTAGCCACGCATATTTTATTCCTGCTTTTTTTTTTTTTCTTTTGACAAACAGTCCAGCCAACCTTTGTATGTTGGTTCCATCTAATATATCATTGGTCTTAAAAACAAACAAACAAACAAAAAGAACAGGGTCTCCTATGGGATTCTCCATGTTGGCCTCATGTGAACTGTCCAATTACATGGCTGATGATGAATAGGCATGAGCCCAAACAGGAGGTCTTGCCCAAGTCCCATTTGAGCCAACTGCATAACCAAACCCACACCGGGCCAATGTAGAACCAGTAGCTACTCCCATATGGGACCCATTTAAATCCCAGATGGGCCCCGCATACAAACGTTGGCTAGGATGTGTCAAAGATACAATAGTGCCAACGCTGTTGCTCCACCTTTTTCTACACGTACTTCAAAGGCAAATAA
Organism: Arrhamphus sclerolepis; assembly: GCA_037176975.1. Classification (NCBI taxonomy): domain Eukaryota; kingdom Metazoa; phylum Chordata; class Actinopteri; order Beloniformes; family Hemiramphidae; genus Arrhamphus; species Arrhamphus sclerolepis. The sequence goes on along the minus strand of JBAMYA010000024.1, from coordinate 6,938,986 downwards.
GACATTAGCAGAAACATATGTCCCATAAAGCAACAGCTCTGTCCATTTTAGATAACAAAATACTGGAAGTACTGGAGTTATAAGGCAGCTGCTCAACCGTTTACTTTGTTACTCAACACTGTTCTTATCTCAAGTTTCTCAGTCAAACAGGGGGAGTGCGCTTTACTGCAACTTCAAATATGACTTAATGGTTTAAAAACTAAACAAAACAACAAATTCAGATTTCACAGTGGACAGTCCAAGTTTGGTCTTCTTGTCAGTGAAGTAATCACCACAAACCACAAAACAACTGCTGCATGAATAAAGAGACAAGCATTTATACATACATACATGCATAGTCATTCACCACACACATTAAGAAGAGTATTAATGATGAGTCATGTGTAGCGATGTACATCATATATTTCCGGGTGTCACAAACCACCATGAGACATAAGGAAAAACAAATGTCAGTGATGGAAGAAAGGTGGACAGACAGGAAGGACTGGACAGACTTCAATGAGGAATGAATGACGTGACTACACAGAGCTGTGGAGGGACTTGGCTGACTTTCAGTCCTCAAGTCAAAAACATTTAGTTCAGCTTTAAAGGTTTCATGGCAACAGCAGTGAAAGGACACCACGCTGAGCCAGAGCTGACCACATAATAACCCACAGGACATCCATCCCCTCTGGGTTCGCTTTCTTCACTAAACACCGAATTTCTCACTTCATTGTTGTTGTTTTTTCCCCGCATGTGGCCTATGCGACAAAACCCCCTCGTCATCAGGCCAAAAATAAAAGCGTAGGTTTCCATCCCTGAGCCAGAATGAAGCACGTCCATATTTACCTGCTGCTTTTCAAAATGATCCCTCTCCGCTCCGAGGTTGGCCTCGGTCCGCCTGCTCTTCACCCGTGTGGGCACCTGCCTTATGCTGTTCATCCTCTAGCTTGCACACAAAAGCAGTTTAAGCGACAAAACAAAAAAAAACACAGAAGAAGAAAAAAAACGGTTAGGCTCCACCTGCGCGAGACAACGCAAGGAGACGACCAGAGGAGAGTGAAGGGTTAGCGGCTGGTTCCTCTACGTGCAGTCCCGCCTGACATGTCCGAGCGGCCGCCTCATCGCTTCTGATGCGCCGCGGCTGAAGGAAGGAGGAAAAGCAAATGCGAGCGTTTGCTTTGCATTACGTGGACGGATCCTCCCCCAAAGGTGGGGAAATCATCATCACCATCATCATCCTCCCACGGGTAAGCCGTGTTTTTTTCTTTTTTAAACAGATACATATAGTTACACAGCAGATTTCGGACAGGCTTTACCTTGAAAATAAATAACTTTCTGCGTTATATATGCTTGTTTCATCTTTTGTCCTCCGACGACATCTCCAGGTTTGTCTCCTGGACTTGTCATTTGTAATTTTTAAAGGCTTAATCCTGAGATATGGGTTTATCAAAACAAGGGTATATGACGATATAATGAATGACTTAAACCAGGACATGTGACGTGGTGGACAGACATCTCACTACCCAGTGATTTTATTATAGTGCACTATACACACACATACTGTATGTGTGTGTGTGTATACATAGCCTATATATAACGCATATAGTCGACTGTATGTGTTTATACAGATTAATTTAGGAGCATTCAAATGTTTACCCAGAATGAACTCTGATGATCAATCTGGTCTTTTTTGGGATGCATAACCAGTTTGATTTGAAATTTAGGAACTTTCAACCCACCAACAAATCCAGTATGGTGATGTGAATCTGAAAAAAGACTGGTTTAATTGCAGCATCTTGCCATTGTGAGTAGGAACAATCTTTAATGATTTAATCTTTGATGTCATTCATACCTAACGTGGGTTGGATTGTTCCTTCTGGATTAACAGATTTTGACCACTATGGAATAAAAACCATTTAGGTAACCTGAAATGCGTCTCCTTCTGTTTGTTTAAATCTTAGCAATTGTTCCCATCGACATGTTCCAAAGCCACCTGAACCTAATTGATTTCTTCAAATCTCTTCAAATCTCAGTTGGGTCTCGTTTCTTTTTTCTAAACCTAACTGGTGAATCATATGACCTTGTGCTACGTGGATTAACCTGAATGTTGCATTTCAAGCTTCCCTCCACCAACTAATTTTTATATTTCTGGCTTCAAAAAATGCTTAGAAATAAAACAAACAAGACACAACCCCACAAAACATGTAGCCTTGAACACAAACACTAGTTTTTTGTTTCTTCCCATTAAGAGTGTGTAAGAAGAAAACCTTACTCTCCTGTGTACATTTCAGATGTCTTCAAAGTTGTGAGACTGGAATTGCATGTTAGTTGTGATGGGTGGAGTAACCACCATGATGTTTTGTTCCCAGGTATGCCCGTGAAGGAAATGCAATGGCTGATGGGATAACAGGAGGTGGAAACAAAAGGACAGGTTGTCTGTCCCGCAGGCCAAACGAGATCTTTCACATTTTTCTACCCTGTCTGAACACTGCATTCACCACATCACAGATCTGGTCTCACAAGTCACATCCATGGAAAAACTGCTGAGGGTCATGTGTAATACTTAAAAATGTGACTGACAGACTGACCTTATCGCTCATGAATGAAGTTATGCGAGAAAGGTTACCGAAGGGGAAAAGATGTAAAGTTTCAATATTTCCGTTCAAACATTTTTATCTTTATTATTAACAAATTACTTTCTAAATAATTTGCAGAAATCTTTCGTCTTTCAGATCAAAAAAGGAAAGAAAATAAAAACACAGATGCACAGATTTTCTGATGTCTATTGTAGACACTGAACTATGCTTATCAGTCTTTGTGATTTAAAAAAAAAAGACAAAAAACAAAGAAACAAAAAAAAAAACTAAAACAAAATAAATAAGAATCAAACTGGCAAACTCTTTCTCAAAAGGTGCCAGGGTACCATTCCTCAAACGAGATCAAATATAAGCAATATTTTCAAATTTCACCCACTAGACAGCAGCAGAGATTAACAAATTGGTAGCTTATTATAATCTGTGCTCATCAAGTACCATGATTGTGCGAAGTGATTAAATCCTTACACTTACTGGCACATAACCCGTGATGTAGCGACAGTGGCACTGGTGGTGGTGGAATTCAATCCAGTCCACTAAAGTTATGCCATAAATTAAAACCAGAAATGAAATGAATGTTACGCATGTTTGTCGAGTACCCTCTAAAAACACAACTGACAAACTTAAATGTTTGAATGAGGCATTAGCAGTGGAACATAATGCTCTTCCAGAACAGCTCATGCACTTATTACAAATTCAGTGACTACGTTCAGACTCATATTTATTATACTAATACTTATTGAAAAGTTTTTTTTGTCCCTGTGCTCTACCGCTCATAAATTGAAAGGCTGCTAGAAAAAAAACAACAAAAAAAAAAAAAACAATTCACCCATTACATGTCTGTTTTATGATTATAAAAAAAAATATCCGCTATCCAATGCTGATCTACAAAAAGAAAGTGAAATGCAGATCTTGTTTTGGAAAATGCTTAGTGTGACAAAGTACAGTCAAATATTCATCACACTAAGTGAATACATTTTTTCTGCACGCTCTGCATCTGAACATGCTTTTCACACATTTTATCTACTATTCAGATTGAAAAGCTATTTTGCCATCTTTTCTATTTGAATAGCTGAATACATTTGAAATGGTTCTGTAGTTTTAAAAGTCTGATGAGAGGTTAATGACATCATCTCTGTTACATGACTAAAGCTCTGAATAGAAAAGAGTCTAAGAGTCCTGCATTTGTGTAACTGGTCATAATTAATGGCTTTGTAATTTCATACAATATGTAAAACATCAAAACATGTTTGAAAAAGTATAAATGTGGGTCAGGAAGAACAGAACAAACACAAATCTAAAAGTAGCATTAGGGGTATTAACACATTCTTGTTCAATGGAACAGATTTTTCAGAAACAGCGTCTTTTTTTTTTTTTGTTGTTGTTGTTGAATTTATTTGAAATTACGCACCTAACTTCTGTTTTATTTCCTGTCAGCACTCTTTCAGTATTTCATTTTTAAAATTAGTTTGATGCTGCCACCCACAGGCTTTGCAGCAGGCTGAGGTCGTAAGAGTTGCTGCACTAAACACACAACGCTGACAGTTTCAGCCCGACAAACAATGGATGTTTTATTCCCCGTTGTTTCGTTATCAGCTGGTTCGGGGGTTGTGGGGTGATCTTATCAAAATTAGTATTTGATATTAAACTAAGCAATTAGGACTCGGAAAAGTCGAGAAAGAAAAGAAGTCCCCTTTCTGAGAAATGTGATAAAGACCTCAGTAGTTTTTTCCATGCAGTTTTAGTTTTAAAGTTGATCATTTATTTATTTTGTGTATGAATGGCTCCTGTGTATACATACGAACATACATATAAACTTTTGTCAAGGGTTCTCAATAATTCTCAGAATCATTGAGGAAAAGGAACAACTAATTTAGTCTGTAAGATGCAGAAGAGCTAGAAAACCCTGATTTCCTGTTAAAACCAAACCATTCTAGCAACACTTTTTTACGTGTTGGTGTCATTTCCCTTTAAAAAACAGTGACGACCCTGACGAGGCCAGTTCTTCACTCTGCAGGCAACAAGGCAGCACAAAAAAAACAACATGATATGCAACATCACTGGAAACGTGCTGATCAGAGTGCTGCCTCCCCTGCTTGTGACAGAGTTCATTTTTGGGCTCATTGGAAACGGTTTGGCTTTATGGATCTTCTGCTTCCATTTGAGACCCTGGAAAAGCAGCACAGTCTTACTCTTCAACCTGGCGATGACAGATTTTCTGCTTAATTTGGCTTTGCCTTTTCGCGCCAGCTACTACATATCGGAGATCAAATGGATGTTTGGAGGCACCCTCTGCAACATCACCCTCTTCATGTTGGCGATGAACCGCAGTGGCAGCACCTTCTTCTTGATGGCCATTGCAGTGGACCGGTACATGCGCGTGGTGCATCCCCATCATCCCATCAACTTTCTGAGCGTGGGAAAAGCCATGCTCTTGGCACTTGGATTGTGGTTGGTCCCTATTTCAATGACTGCACATATCTTCACCCTGCAACACAAGTCAAACATCTGCGAGAGCTTCACGAATGATGATTTGCCCCAGGGTAATCTGTCCTGGCAGAAGTTTACATTTCTATTTTCCTTCTATGTGCCTCTGCTCGTAATTCTCTACTGCACATTTCACATCATCACCCACTTGAGAAAGAGACAGCTTTCCCACCAGGCAAAGATCAAGAAAGCTCTGTACTTCATTATCGTGGTGGTGGTGCTCTTCATAGTTTGCTTCTTCCCGAGCAACATCACCCTGATGCTGATTTGGATCAAGAGCGGCTCCGGATCGGACTGTCATTCCCACCTAAACGATGTTTTCTATATCACCATTAGCATGACCTATCTCAACAGCATGTTAGATCCTGTGGTTTACTACTTCTCCAGTCCGACTTTTAAGAAAATATGCAGGAAAGTTATGCATCTGCCCGAGATGGACACTGTGGAAAGTACAGAGAAGAAAACTCGAGAAACGGGCTCCCAGTCGATCAGCCAGCTGTGATAACAAAGCTTAGGGAAAGGGGACACTGGAGCATTACAGCTTAAAATCTTGTGAAAAGCAAGTTTTTTATTTGCTGTGTAAGAATCAAAAAATTGTTATGTTTATGTCAACTGCTCTTCCAAAGAAGAATCACAGTTGTTGAAAAAAAGCATTATACATAGGTTGTTTTTTCTTTTCTGAAGTCCACACAAGTTTTTGTTTTATCTTCCGAGAGCATCCATTATGTTATACTGCTTGCTTCGATTTCATTTCTCGTTCTACTTTTATTATTCCAGTTAAATTTTTAAATTCATTCTAATATTTTTATTATGTGAAATATAAGATGTAATTTTAATAGTTTATTGTTTGAATTAGACATTGTTTTATTATTATGACCTCCTATGAATTGTCTTGTTGCTTTGGTTTTAAAAAAAAAGACCCCTGCTATCAAAGCTCTCATTGTGTGTATTAAAAAAAATAATAAAATCTGCTCAATGTTGTTCCTACCTTTTGGAACCATTAATAAAAGATTTTTCATTTCTATAAGGTGTTTTATTTTAATTTTCAGATTGATTTCATGTAGTTAACATGAAAGTAAAGGATTAAGCACCATAAACTAAGATACCTTATTAAAATTTGGGATTTATTTTGATCTGGAAAAGCTTCCAGCAAACAGCTAATTTAAAATGAGGATGAAAATACCATAATTTAGATGTCTGCTTTTTTTTTTTTTTTTACATGGCTTAATTAAAATATTACACTATGATGCACTTCAGCTATTTTAATCCAAATAAGTATTTTTAGGTCATAACCCCATTGTTATCTGTCTGCCACTAGACTCACTGATAAATGCTTTGGTAATGACGACAATTCAATCTCCTTCACATGAATGGATCACCTTCAGCTTGCCATCAAGGTCATTTGAATCAGGTGTGCTGCAGCAGCCCTCCAGGGCTGAATTTGGACCTCTTTAAATATCAAACATCTACTGTATTTCAAATGAAGGGACGAGCTGTGAAACAATTATACATTTGCGGCAACAGTTTTTTTTTCTGTTTCTTTTTATATAACATTTCTCTCTTCGTTCAGTTTCAGTTCTCCTTAACATAAAAAGAACAGTAACGCTGCAAAAAAAACAAAAAAACAATGCATAAACAACTGTCCAGCATGTTATTAAGACATAGAATTATAGTGCTGAAATAATCAGTACCAAGAAAAGAGGCAGAAATTTGTTCTTGCGTAACTGGACGGCAGTCAGCATGAATGTGCATAAAAGTACTGAAACGATGCAGAGGAGATGTGTGACGAAAAGATAAGTAAATATAATTTAAATTAAAGCTGTAGTGGATTTAGCAACAGTTTGACACTTTAGAAAAATACTTCTTAAAATTAAACCCATTACACTAAAACCCGCCAACAGGTTTTGTTGGACCATTTCTCCGACTGTGTACATCTAGAAGAAGTCTGACATGACAAAAAAAAAAAAAACAGTGTGCAGACTTTAAGTTGCAAAAGTCAAACGTAAACTATAAATATCGTGCTGAAATTAATGCAAAACAGCAACATGTAATTTTATTTTTGATTAAATTTGCAGTTATGGTTCCAGTTCTCCGGAAAGTAAGAGCCATTCATTTAAAAAGGAAGTTTTCTGATCAATATAGGCTTTGGGCCTCGCTGGCCTCATACATCATGGAAGTGCTTACACGTTCAACGAGCAAGAGGAACCATTTCATTACAGATCACACAACTGTCAAAACAGCTGCCATTCGAATTACAGAAAATGAAACGGGTCTTTAAGTTGGAACAAACTCGGTTTATTAGAACAACAGTCATTAACAATAAAATGTGACAAATTACTAACCTCAACAAATGAATTTAAGCTTACAATTCATGCACGTAGCCCGTTTTTGTGGATAAAATAAAACTTTAGGGCTTTTGTAAAATACAGTCGGTTCAATAATATAACCATGTGTTTTAATCTGACTTTACATTTACTTTATCTTACTGGTATGTACTGTCTTTCAGTTTTATTTAATTATTTTTAATTATTCTGTATCCCATCCAATTATTTCTAATACACTGGGCTAGTGGGTAGTTAGTTGTGACACAAAAGCTGGGAAACAGTGACATAAACGGTAAACAGTTAAGTATAAAGTCTTTTTCTTTTCTACACATTCTTAATAATGCAAATAATGTATGAAAATATTACATGAAGAACAGAAAGACAAATGTTAAGTGCAAATATTATGTCTCAGCCTGAATACAACTGAATAGCGACGCTTCATCCCGATACTCCGTTCTGTATGTTAAAATACTCCTAAACAAAAACAAACAAAAAAAATTTAATTATGTTTGCACTTAATGTTTTTAATCACAGAACAGTGACAAACGCTAACTGAAAAGATAAGTCACTTGTGCTAAAAATATATGAAAACAATTCCAAATAATGTTTGCACGTCACAGGCAAAGTTTATTATAATCTACCTTCAGGCAGTCGTCTGAAGGTGAGCCATTCGTCACCGTTTTCCCTCGCTGATGCTCTCTGTGCTTCGTGTATTCATGAGCGAGTGAGTCAGCATCCTCCTGACTGAAAAACAGAAAAAAAAACTCTCAAGCATTCAATTTCAACAAGCACTTACTTTCATGAGGTTAAATGAATGTGCAACCCAATTTCGATATCAAATGCATATTTGAGAACTCATCAAAAAGCAGATGTTACGTTAACATAAGTATCTTAACACAATTGTTTTCTTTAATCATGTTTTCTTAATTACATTATTGGACAACGCTTATATCTGAAAGACAGTTACATATTGTCCAAGTAGACTTACAGTTTCAAGAGTCTGTAGGTCTAGAAATGGTGGCTGAGTCTTCAGCCTCTGTCCAGGAGGCAGACTCACTCTACATTTAAGGTTAGGCTTTAGATCTTCCTTTTTTGAATAAAACATTTAACTCTGTAGTCTCTTAGACCATCTCTTAGTTAGGCCACTAAGGGGAATCCCTTGCATCAAGCATCTTCATCCTGTCTCCCTTTTCACCAAGTAGGGTCAGTGGGATCTTGGTTCAGCTGGGTCTTTCTGTGTGGAATTTTCATATTCTCCCCGTGTCTGTGTGGGTTTTCCTGTGAGTGCTCCAGTTCCCTCCCAGTCCCACAACATATTGTTTAGGCCAGTTGTTAATGCTGAATCCTGCCTAGGCTTCATCTACAGAACATTAACTATAATGTAATTTAATTGATAGGAGTAATTACAGGAAAAACAGGAGTAACTTTAGGAATAATTCAGTGTGATCTATCTAATCTAATAAATGTGGCTGTGCGTGTCTGGCAGTGAGAGAAAGCATCTTCGTGTCGTAACAGCATCTTGAGTGGTTCCCAGACTAGAAAGGTGCTACATAAGCACACTAACGTTGTCAAGTGTGTCCGTAAGTGCAACTACAGTGTGACTGCAGATTTTTAACATCAGAGTGTGGCACATGTAATTTTTTTTTTTTTTTTTTGCACACTTTGTGAAAATGCACCACAAGTTTTTCAGTGTTTTGGATTAGGCAGACATTGTAAGGTTTTTATTTACTTACTTAAAAAATAAAGCAAAAAACAAACAAACCACAAGCTGTGATGACCCATATCCTGAAGCCCTTGATCTTGAAAGGGATTTCTTCTTTTCACAGATTACTTATAGACACTATTTTCCGCCTACGCTATCCTGCCTGCATTATCATCTTCATTATTTTTCCACAATCCCTTTTGCCCTCCACAGTCCAGCCCAAGTATTTAAACTCCTGCACCTTCTTCACCACCTACCCCTCCCCAACGTCGCCACTCAGACTGTTTCCCTCCCATCTATACAAATGGATTGTATCTTACTGTAACTGGTCTTCATTCCTCTCCTCTAGCACATATCTCAACCTCTCTTTTTTCACCCATTCAGCATTTTCTGTTTGCATTTCCAGAAACTAGACCCACACATTTAAAACAAAACAAAACACAGTTTACTTTCTTGACTTCACTGATGATGTCTCACCTACAATAAAAATTGTACTTTTTTCTTCTTCTCCTGTTAGCTTCATTCTCATGTCTGTTTAATTGTGCTTCACTTTATCTACTTAAATGCAACTAATTAGAAAGTTTTGTATCTATGGTTCAACAAGGCGGTTCAAATCAGGCCTACACAAGTCCTCACTATAACGAAGATTGATAAAACAGAAGTATATGGTTTTATAAATCATAAGAAAAGAAATGTATGCACAGATTTCATAGTTGAGCACAAATAACAGATGTTACCACCAACCACTTCAAAAACCATT